>WURS02168368.1:0-21261 GCA_011762765.2 Rhinocypha anisoptera
AAATATGGGCAATATCATCCTAAGGGAAAAGAAGGTTGGAGTCAATGGAAATGTGGTGCTATAGAAGATTGTTTTAAATCAAATGACTTTAAAAAAAAACATATTGCAATTCCACATGCAAAGTTTATTGTATCATGACCACGTTTCGCTGTATCACCTGATGATGATACTGTGATACAGCGAAACCTGGTCATGATACAATAAACTTTTCATGTGGAATGTGGAAAGTGTGTTTTTTAAACCCTTCCATGATGAGAAAATTCCATCAAGTGAAGCCTGAAACCATATCTTAAATGACTTTACTGAGATTACTGAATAACCTGTTAAGAAGTACTCCATAGCTAGGCTGACTGGGTTAGCCTGGTGAGTAGCATGCTCGCTGGCTGACCCTAAGGTCACAGGTTTGAAACCCGCCTAGGGCATGGGTATTGTGTTTGTCCAGATTGGTTTTTCTATGACTTGAAGAGGTGCAAATTGACCATAGCCATTGAAGCACCCTATAAACAACAATACTAGTACTACTCCATAGCCGGCAAAGAAAAAAGCTTATGGACTTCACTTACAGGAAGAAGAGGAAAACTGACAGGGCACATCTTGAAGCATAAGAATTTAGTATAGGCTATTGAAAGGAAGCTTAGAAGGGAAGAATTCTCAAGATAGGTGAATTATAGCATATGAGAAACAGGTGATGGAGATCAGCTGTATATCAAACATGTAACTGAATACCTGATTTGGTAGAATGGGTAACTCCAGTCAACCTATCTTTGGTTGAAATAGTGATGGTGCTCTTTAATCATAAAAATCTTCTGAGGAGTAAATTATAATTTCACCACATTTCAAAAGTGGTGCAAAGTGTTATATTGAATATCTTTTTTACTTCATGTAACTTAAGACTGAGCAGAAGATTTTATGGCACTAGTTTTGTTCAGTACTCTGTCATTTCACACTATCCTAGCAAGACTACAACCATCATAAGTAAATACTTCGTTCACCTCAGGACCATTAAGTAGTACATCCTCTAAGTCATCAGTGACTGAACATATTATCAATCATTTTTAGGGCAGATAAGCTAATAATAATAATCCCTTGGTGTGCCCCAAGCACATGACCCACAAGCAGGGTGATCATTTATCTGGCAGGTGTGGAAGTGGCCACCAAACTGCGAAATACCATTGGAGTCTCCAGCCCTAATGATGGATTTGAAACCTGATATTTGTTGGGGGCTCTGCAGGTACATAAAAATAAAATAATATTATTTTATTTTTTAGAAATTCTCTGCAGGTTAGCCAACTGTCCAAATTGAATGACCTCATAGATGAGCTCCTAAAGGAGATTTCTGACATCTGGGAGATCAACTGCGTGGTCTACATTGTGGATATGTTGCTCAAAAAACATACTGAATGCATCTGTGTTTCTACCAAAACATGGAAATGCACAAGTTATCAAAGGAGTTGACTTTTGCCTTCCTGCAGTCATTGGGTCTCAGGTCAGAAACCGAGGGATGGGCCTTAGCATGTAGGATGGTGTCATAAACACGCTTGTGTATCGTCACCTCATTTTATGGACGATGTTATGGACACGAGATACATGCTGAAGCCAGCTGGAGACTTAAGATCATCTCCTGTCTGGCTGTAGCTATTATGCCAAATCAGCTTACATACACCAGCACAATGCTGCTTTGTGTGTGTTATACTTCCACCTCTGACACCATTACAGCACCGGCACAACACCTGTGTTGTCCTATGTCCCTGGAATATCAAGTCCATCCTGGAGAATGATAAATGTAAGATCTGTTGGAATTACTCCTTCCCCACCACGGGGCAGCTGGAGGTGACGAAGCCTGATATTGTTCTCCTTGACCATCTCACACATGCTATGTTTGTGATCGAGTTCTTGGCCCCAGCCGAGGTGAACATGGATGTGAAAAAGCTGGAGAAACAGGTCAAGTACCAAGATCTGCTGTGCGAACTAAGGCAAAAGTACCCAGGCTACTCTGTCAAATTAGTAGTCATAGGAGTGCTTGGTGGTTTCAAGGATTCACAGGAATCACTGATTGGGAATATCTAGTGCATCCCAGCCTGCAAGGCTAGGGTTGGTGCACTTACGTTGGGCATGCAGAAGGCCATCCTCCTGGGATCCTTACGTTTGCTCTGAGCACCAGTGTGGAAGTGGTCACCGAACTGTGAAATACTTTGGAATCCCTAACCCTCATGATGGCATCGAAACCTGATGTTTGTTGAGGGGTCTGCAGATACATAAAAACACATATTTGCCCAAAGATTTGTACTATGCATATAGGTACATATATAGAACTATAGGGCATCAAGGTATAAGACAAAATATAAAAAATAAAATATATTTAGAGCAATACTTGTACATGGCTATGGAAAGGAATGCAGCACTAATACACTAGTTATTTCATAATTTCATTAAGAGGATAGAATAAGTTTTCTGAAGAAAGCCCAAAATTTCTTCTTGAAAATAACTAGTCTTGTCATGTTTGAAATCAGAAGGTTATCTATTGATTAAAATTAAACCCATTGATTTGGGTCCCTGATCCATACTTTTTGTCCTTATGTACAGTTGGTGAAAGCCTTTACTTGTTTTCATGTAGTGACAATGATAATGCTCATTGGTCTCATATTGGCAGATATTTTTCTTGGCTTGCATAATGCTACTGTAAGTAGCAAGCCTCCCTATATTTTAATGTATTTTCATTTCTATGCAACTGTTTAGATGAATGGTATTATAACTTCCAAATTTGAAAATTTATAATGTTTGCTCTAAGCAGAGGTACATAACACATCAGTTTTTCACACTTTTTTGGCAGATTCACTCAGCCAATCCTTAAAAATCTAACATTTTTAAAAGCAACTCACACATGAGAGTTTGTTTGTAAATTCATAAAGGCATTTTTTGTTATATTTTTTAATTAATTAATTAATTTATTTATTTAATTTATCCAAAAACAGCACAAGGGAAATTACATTGGATACATAACAAGTAATAAATATAAACAATTAATAAGCATAGCATAAATACAAATAATAAGTAAATAGCAATAATTCAACTATAGATACGAACCATAGTAAGGAAGATGGAAGCAGTGGTGCAGGAAGAAGGTGTAAATGAAATGTTATGCTAGTGAAGGTATACAGTAGTGTTGAGATGGATGGAACGGATCCATGTCAGGGTACCTTTGAGTAAATTACTGAAAGTTGCCAGGTGTCGAAAAATGGAGCATTTGGTTATAGAGAGGCAAGTAATGGTGCAATGAAAGAGGTTGTGCAACTGAGTCGTTCATGTTGGAACTCGAATGGGGAAAAGGGAAAGAAGTTCAGACAACCTATATTTGTCATTCACTACTTTTAAGAAAAACTTAACCTTGCTGTGGTAGTGGTGATTAGACAACAACATAAAGCCAAGGGAAGATCTCAAGTGAATAGAACTGGTGAAACGGTAACACAAGAGGTGATATCTAATTACGGAAAGAAAAAGGTTCACTGGCCATTCAAGGAATTTGTGTAGAGGGAGGTGAGGAAGCCCAATTGGCAAATAGTATTCAAGTGTGGGGAGGACGCAAGAAAAGAAAAAGGTTCGGAGCAACGCCATATCTAACACCTCTCCATAGCAATAAATTAGAGCAACTAACTTCATGGCACCTGAAGAAATGCTTTTTTTGTGTTTTTGAAACATAAGCTTTGAGTCAAAGAAAATGCCTAAGTCCTTTTGAGTGGTAACAGCTGGAAGGACTTTATCAGAAATTCTATATACATGAGTTTGAACTGTTTTGCACAAAGTGAGAGAAAGAACTGAAGATTTATATGGATTTATTTTAAGCAACCAAGAGCTGGACCAGCTGTTTAGCACATCGTGAGTGTGCTGTAATATGTTGTTGTTTTTGCCAGAATCAATCTGCCTGAAAATTTTGCAGTCATCTGCCTACAGGAGAATTTAACAGCTTGTGATAGAAATAGCCTTGAGTAAGTCATCAATGTACAATGCAAATAATAATGGCCCAAGAACACTTCCCTGAGGAATGCCAGAGGTGGTTGAAACAAAGGATGAGTAAACACCATCTAGTAGAACATGTTTCTTATTGCATAAAAATGATTTTAGAATGGAAAGATTTTGCTCATGGATGTTGTACCAGTTGGTGGTTTAGAGTGTCGAAAGCCATGGAAAAATGCACATAGCACACATCCAGTCATGCAAGATTTTCAAAAACCTCAATGCAGTGGTGTTGTAAGAGAGATAAATTGTTCAAATTCGAAGAACCAGGTAGGAAACCATGTTGCTCATCAGAGATGAGCGGAAGCATAAAGGCTAGAAGACGCTGGTGAGTAATACATTCAAAGACAGTTGATAGGACAGGCAGAAGAGATATGGGACAGTATGATTCAACTGAAGATTTTATGGGGATAAAATAAAACACTGCAATTCTACAAAAAAGAAAAGAAGAAAATTTTTTTGTGGAATTGCAGTGTCATAATTTTATCCCTGTACAATGGAAAAATTCCACCTAATTACGGCTGAAGCCATTTGAAAGTGGGAATTAACACAATGACAATTCAGGTTAGAGTCATCCAGGGGTTGGTCGAATTTAAATTTGACAAAAAGAATTTATTGAATAGATTGGTCCCTTATTGGTCCAGCTGTCACTTCGGTGCCGAGAGAAATTTCCTTGGGTATGCTAATGTATTTGAGGCGAGAATTAATCATAGGCCAGAAACGTTCAGGGTTAACGACACATTCTGAGGAAGTTGAGGCTACATAATTGCTGTACTATAAGTTTACCTAGTGATTTGCATGGCGTCAAATGTCTTTAAATGTTTTTAATATATGTGGGTTGGAGAAGTGTTTGTATAGGCACCTGGCATGATGTTTGTTTTTTAAAACAAATACTGTCTTACTCTTCAACCAGAGGGGAAATCTTCTTGTGTGGGGTGTACGATGAGGAATACAGTCCTTCACCATCACAGTCACCCAGTCACAATACCATCTAAGGGCATCGTCCATGAACCCTCTTTTAAAACGCACCATGGAAGACAAATGAGGCACAGTCAAGAAACAGTCGCCTCAGCTAGGCGATTTGTGGAATTGTCTAAGGCTAGTACTCGTGGGTCAATTCAAGTTTTTAACATGCGAAAAAACTTATATGAAGCCAGTTATTTTATGATTAATAAATACTTTTATCTTTTTTTTTTAATGTTTATATAATTTAATTGATAATAAAACGATGAAAAAAATATATTCAATCTCGCATATGAATAATGTTTCACGCTCGAAGCACAGGGCAAGGAATTGGAGGGGTTCAAGGACCTCACGGTACACCCACCTATCCTTGAAGCCCCCTTATGACCCTTTATTTTCCTGGAATAATCTCAAGCCAAGCATGTTCATTTTGCTTGGACCTCTTGCTAGTTGCCTTCGATGCCTTACACTGTGAGCTGCAAGTGCCTTACTTAGATGAACACATTGATTATTTAGCAATCAAAATTCCAAGAAAAGGCTGTTTCGACAATTACTGCTGTGAAGTACAGTGCTGTAATTCAACATGGGATGAGAGAATCCAATTTGTAAGGATTCCCAAGAAGTAAGAGAGAGGGAAAACCTGGCTAGAGCAAGTTGGGAGAAAAAGCCTACTGCAATTGAATCCATTGATGTGGAACTAGTCTTACAGGCTCTGTTCCAAACACTTTGATCCATTTCAGTTTTATATCTCAGGTAGATTGGTGTGGAATGCGTTCCCGACAATTTTGGAAAAGTTTACTAAATTTTGTTTATTATACTATATACTATACAAATAAAATACTAAGTTTATATTTTGATTAATTTAATAACTAAAAATTAGATAAATTATCTTAAATTAAAAAAAAGGATAGGGATCATCTCAAGTTCTAATTTCCCACCCTACCCATTTTAAATCAACCTCTTCTACAATGTTGCCACAATTCTGCCAAACCTCAGGGTAATCAGGCAATGCTGGAGAGCTCAATTAGGCTCATTGGGGTTGTGGCTATGGTTAGTTATTTCCCATAGGGCTTACAGGAGTGTGCTGTTCTTTTGACTGTGACTGAGGGAGTCATTAATGTGCCTGCAGTCAATTTTCTTCCAAATGGGAGTAGGAGGATGGAGGGAGAGGGGGGGGGGGGTGATTATATTGTTGAGTGGAGATCGCCCTCCTGTGGGGTTTCACAGAATCACCTCCAAGATCCAGTGTGGCAAACCCTCTAGTTTTTAACATATTAAATTGCCTGAAACCCAAACCATCTATTAAATGAGATACAAAGTATTCTTCTTTGCTGTTGGAACATTGTGCCTGATTTGGAAAATACCATATTTTAGACACCCAGTCGAACTTTATTCATGTTACAGGTGAGCATTACTGAATTGAAACACTTTTCAAGCACAAATGCATCATCAGAGGGATAACAATAAAACATACCAACAAGAAGTTTTTTAATGACAGACACTATGGAATTGTAAGGCAAACAGTTCGACCCATATAATTTCAGGACAAATATCTAAATCAGAGTGGTGCTTCACTGGGAGATCAGAAGCAACAGCTAAGAGTACACCACCACCACACCCAATCTGTCTCATCTAAATTTGATGAGATTTTGAAAGCGACAGCTCTGAATTATAAACATTGTTATTTGGCCATGGTTCAGTTAATGACACGACATTGTAGCATTGCAGTTCTTGCAAAAAGGAATCAATGGGACTCAATTTATTTTTTTGACCGTGGACATTTTGGTAGTAGACACTTAAGCACAAATCGAGTCCAGTATTTAACTCAATATCACCACACAAACAGGCAGAGGAGACTCCAGGGCAGCCTCAGCTGTAGCCTAGTGTGACCTGCGAGGATGCCCAGATACCGCAGGGCTCCATTGGGAACTTGTCTCCATGGGTTCCCTGGGAATTGGGTAAGGGGGTGACAGGGTAACGCAGGTTGAAGAGTGACAAAAAACCAGAAGCGTAGGCAGAAAATTTATAAATTCTGTAGCTGTAAGTTTCTTGTGGAACTACGCACACAAGCAACAAGGGAGGTGCCAAGGTGAAGACTTCAAACACTTGCACAAAGAAAATCACCAATGGAAGTATAACTATTATAAAAACTTATAAAACAGTGGAGAATAAGGTGCACACATATGCCTCACAGCTGCCATATTACTTACTCTTTATACTTTTATCACTCTATAGAAATTATTATTAAAAAATACATACCCCACCCACACTCTTAAAGGTCCTATCTTTGAACTATAGTTTCTATACAAACAAATACTGGATCAAACAATAAATATCCCAAGATCTGAACTCTGATATGGCATGTAGTGTCAACTTTTATGAATATAAATGTTAGAGGATGGCATTCTATGACAAGAAGATATTAGATATAATTAAGTAAAAGTCATTTGGCCATAATTGGATTAGTTAATGGTATGTATTAGTTAGAAGTATGACTAAACATTATCATTAATGTAAAATAACCATGTTGGATTTAGGAAATTCTACAGTGAATACCACAATTAAAAAATAACTAGTCTTTTATCTAACAGAGTGAGGCATTTCATTTTGGTAAAAAATATGAAGAATATTGTTACAAAACCACAGTCTCTGGCCCTAAGGTCAATTTTCTTAGTTCGAGTGGAACCCTGCTAATAATAAGTCCAATGGTGTGTGAAAATTCACACATCAGGGTAGAGGGGCCAGCTCCTTTCCATATGCTGTCTGTGGTTTCCCATGAACATGTGGTACCCAGAAAAGTACTCAGCTTGGGTTTTAGCTGGAGGTACCCAGGCATCAGGCCTTGAACCCAGGTCCTCCATCCAGTAGCCGAGTGAACTACCCACTGGGCTACCATGACCTCTATATTACATTACATAAGATAAATCCACTAATACTGAACACATTGACTTGTGTCTTGGTATACCAAAGTAAAATTTTACCAAGCATTGATATAACAATCTGTGATATCAAAACTTCACGCTCACCTCTTTCATTGGTATGTGAAGCACAAATTTTACTATATCCCTTTATATAATTTTATGAATGTATCACTTAGTCATAAGTGGCTCGAGAATGATTGTCTTTATATTTTTTCTTTTCTTTTTCAGTTAAGCCAACTATGTAGAAAACTTGACGACCTATGGCATGAAAATCAAGGAATGGAAATTCTTTTCCTCTGGGCCCAATTCTTGAAAGAAGAAACTTTGAGCTATTTAGAAATCGATAAGAAATTTGATATAAGTCATATTCTTAATCATTATGTAGAATACAATAATCAAAACCACTCAAAAAATAATCCCAAAAATGTAACTGCCAGACATATAAATTGTCAAGAAAATAAAGTGAAAGACAATGATAAATGTGGTGAAAAAATATGCAACAAAAGTGAAGTATGTGAAGACAGATCTAAGGAATCTGTAGCAGATGTTGGCAGTGTTGTGCATATGGATAAAACAACATCTCAAGCAATTGGGAGTGATAGGCGGGCTGTGGTAGAGTTTTATAAAGGAACTTCGCTTGTAAACATACTGAAAGAATACAATGAGCAACAAACCAAAGCATTATTCAACAAAGAGGTAAAATTATGTCAGATTTGCTTTCAGGAAAAACTTGGCCAACAGTGTGTCAAATTTGATAATTGCGGTCATGTGTTCTGTAAAGAATGTGTGACAGAATATTTTGAAGTGCAAATAAAAGATGGAAATGTACGTAGCTTGTTCTGTCTAGCTTATGAATGCGACAATCAAGCACTTGCATCCATGGTAAATGTATTATGCTTCTTTTTTTAAGAATGTTGACTGATTAATCATGGTGTTTTATTGTAGTATGTGATTTTGTTTGATTCTAGTGTAAAACTTTTTCAGGTCAAGGAGCTGGTTTCACCTGAACTTTTTGTCAAATATGATTCTCTGCTTCTCGGTAGCACTTTAGACACATTGACTGATATAATATATTGCCCGAGGACTTTTTGTCAATACCCTGTAACCTTGGAGGCAGGGGAAAATATGGCTCATTGCCCAAACTGTGAATATGTTTTTTGTGTTTACTGCCGAATGGTGTACCATGGAGTGGCACCGTGTCAGTTTAAATCTGGTTAGTAATTTTTAGCAGTCAAGCTCACACAAGTGTGCTTTAGATTAGTTTTTACTTATAAGTCCATTTATAATTTTGTAATCTGTGTGGTACTTGTAAGTATGCTGTTATGAGGTTGGGTATGGTGCTAGGATTTTATGACAAGAAAAGAAAAGGAATCATCAGTATGCATTCACAACAGGAACACATTGTATATATATGTTTAAAATCTGGATTCTGTGAATTAATATAAGGAAATTTTGTTTTCAACTATGATAAGGAAAAGAAGAATAAGGTGGATATGACACCGCGAGGCATAATGAGTTTGTGAAGAATATAATAGGAAAAATAGAGGGACAGGCCCCACGAGGAAGGCTGAGGGACAAGAATGTAGGGAAAATTATAAGAGACTTTATAATAATAATATTTTATTTGTCCGGCAATCAAGTTGTTAAACAGTTACATTTTAAATAGGACATGTCAAGTTACAAGATGTATTAAATAGAAAACAACATGTTATGGATTATCAAAAAATTCAGAAATGGAATAGAACATTTTTAATTTTAGGTACTTAACCAGATTAGCTTTCAAAGCAGCCATACTTTTTTGGTTCCTAATCTCGGCTGGGAGCTTTTTATATAGATGTAGGCCCATTACATCCGTACCAGCACCTGCAGACCTTGTACACACATATGATACATGCAGCTGTTCATTCTGCCTTGTTAAATATGTATGAACATCACAGTTTCTTACTTAGTGAGATAAATTTCTCTTTGTATATACAAGTACATGATGAATGTAGACACATGGCACTGGCAATATGCCCAATTTTTTAAACAGGAGACGGCAAGGGGCATTATGTTTGGCAAAAGTCATGGTCTGAATGACTTTTTTGGACTCTGAAAATTGTCAAGGCCTTAGAAGATGAACCCCACAAAAGGATACTATAGGCTATGTGAGAATAGAATTCTCCATAGTATAGTGCCAGAAGAACATCTGGACAGTATAACAACATACTGAAACAGTAGATCTAATGGACCTTATCATGAAGCAGGCTGAGCTTAGCTTGCTAGCTAAGGTGTTTATATACTCTACCCAAGAGATTAGAGAATTGATGTTGAAACCCAAAAATTTGGTATTTTGTACCTGTGAGATCACTTTCCCATCAACTTC
The DNA here is from genome assembly GCA_011762765.2 of Rhinocypha anisoptera. Taxonomy (NCBI): domain Eukaryota; kingdom Metazoa; phylum Arthropoda; class Insecta; order Odonata; family Chlorocyphidae; genus Rhinocypha; species Rhinocypha anisoptera. The sequence goes on from WURS02168368.1 coordinate 10,261, forward strand.
AATAGAAATTATTTTGTTTGCTTTATTTTTATTTGCAAAGTATATAAGGTGAGACTACTCTATATTCAAATCAAGTAAATTATTATGACATCAAGTAAGTAAAGTTTGGCTAACCTGTTTACATTTTTTGTCAAGACATCAAAAGTGGGTGATGTAAGAATAATTTTGGTATCATCTGTATATAATAAAGGTACAATAAGAAAAAGAAGAATGAGGTGGATAGGATACACCCTGAGGCATAACGGGTTCGTGAAGAATATAATAGAAGGAAAAATAGAGAGGAAGGCCCCTCGAGGAAGACCAAGGGACAAATATATAGGGCAAATTATTAGAGACATTAGAAGGAAGACCTACCATGGAGTAAGAGAGCTAGCACTAGATAGGAAAGGATAGAGGGCTGCAGTCAACCAATCTTCGGATTGAAGTACTGATGATGATGACACATCTATACATAATATACACATGTAACTACATATATCGTAAGAGAAAAAGTGCTCTGAGGCAGGATTTGAACCCAGACCTTTTGATTACTGACCAAACGTTCTGCTTTTTACACTACTAAAAACTAAATTTATTTGCAGTCACGATTCTCGAGAGAGCGGTAAACTGTACGGGGTGTCATGAAAACAAAATTTGTATTAAAACTCGTTTGACGTAAAGGTTGAGCCATTTTAATACGAGAGTATAATACGAGTACGCGAAAACAGAAAACATACGCGAAATACAGAAAGATGAGAATGTAAAAATCTGTTGCTACTCACAGTGTCCCTGTAAGATGTCCTCTCCACAAATGAAAGACCACGAAGAGGGATTCTCTCCATAAAAAGGTGTAACTTTTCTCACGTCTGCGGCACAACCTGGAAATACATTCCAAATTTATTCATTAGCTTATTTACTATCCAAACTTGAAACAGAAAATGAACGGAAAATTCTGAATCTGTGTAACACCAAAACAGCAGCTTTGAGGCAGAGTGTCACTCGTTGAAACATCTTTATAATAAAAATTACGATAGTTAAAGTATTAAGAGGCCACAGGCAAAAATAAGAAAAGACCTATCATATTCTCTATTTTATTTATAGAGGAAGTAGTAACAGGGAGGAAAGAAAAGACCAAACGAATTAAAGTAGCAAGAATTTTTCACAGTACCCGCTTTGCAGATGAAATCGGATAAGAAGATGCAAAAATTATCTCAGAGTATAAGGAGGAAAGTTACGAATTATATTTTTTAGTCGTTAAATCTTGAAGGTCACATTGTTCAGCTTCCAATGAGTGATGATTAGGTTGTGGATAACGCCCCGGGCGTACAAAAGCGACTCTCTTGGATGCTGAATGCTCAGCTGCTGAATTTATACAGTTACTCAATAATAATGGGCGTCGCTAGGTGTAAACGTAGTTGTGCTCCTGAATCCCCGATAAATGATTTCTTAATGCTACCAATGTAGAGCCGCCATTACTCAGTAAGAGCTACCAAAACTCTCGTTTAGATTACATGCTAATTACTGTGTGCACGTTTTATAAAACAACGTCTCCAGTGAGTAAATCTGAGGAATTAAATCCGATTTTAGAAATTCTGACGAATTAGGAGATTCTATACATTATTCGCGAAGGGGTAAAAGAACAATGACACAAGATTTACGTATCATGATTTTAATTCATAATAGAAGGACGAACGCAATTACTTCACACGCACATAGGCACAAAAAATATATCATTAGGATGAAAACATAAACCATGTCAGTCACTATTCCGATAAAATTACATTACAGTTAAAAGATGAGACCAAATGCGTTGTGATACAAAAAATATTAACTTTTACAGTAACTAGCACGGCTCAGAATCTGGTCGTTTTTAATCCTACTAATTTCATATATCTGATTCTGTACTGACTTAAACACGGTAAGTTAAAAAAATAAAAAACTTCAAAATTATAAACATGAAAAGGACAATAACCAATGAACATGACAAATCACTACAAAAGTTAGTCTTAGATTATTATTAGGCAAGAAATAGATAAATATTACAAAATAATGTGCTAATTAACTTATTAAATTATGTGTTGCATACTCTGCAATGTATGTGTTACATCAACTCTCTACATTAACGATCATGATGGTTTTGAATATTTTTTCCAGAAAAACAGACTATGAAATTTAATCATCATTTGTACATGCTAAAGGGTTAATCCTTCTCAATAAAATCTGAATATACATTTATATGTATATTGAGATTTTATTGACCCTTCTAAGTGATATAATTATGAAGTACCTTTGATTCAAAATAAATAATTTGTTCACCATCATAATATGATAAATAAATAGTAACTGAAATTCTGTTAGGAAAGAAAAATATTAGAAAGGTAAGGAAAATTTATATCTAACTTTATTGAAAATTTTTGAAGTCATGGAAAATTATATGATCAACTCTAAGATGGTAAATTATATGATTATATACTTTGAAAAATTATAAAAGTATAGGCAGATGTAGAGAGAACAATATGAATATAAAGAATTATTTCAGTACAGGTATGATGTCAGAAAACTAATATATGGTTAGACAGTGTAAAGTAAGAGGGCAGAGTCAGTCAAGGATTAACCACAGTAATCAACACTAGGGTCAACTTATGTGAGATTAGAGTTCACCTAGGTGGGGAGCAATATGGTTTATGTGCAATGATTCTCATTATTTTTTTGTAATTAGAAGATTTATGCCAAGTGGGAATGACCCCCAAAATATACCACTGTAGGTCATATGAGAGTAAAATATTCCATCATAGTGGGTTAGAAGTAGGTACATCTAAACTAACATTACTGCATATATATCTCATCTCACATTATAATGTAAAACTTAGGTATAATGGGACTAATGTGTGTAATATTTGATTATGTTCCATGGGAATTTTTCCCCTAATATTAATAAATTTTCTATTCTATGAGGTAATATGTGTATGTATATCTAAGTTAAGCTTTTCACAATATCACCCTGTAGTTCCCTAGAAAGGTTGGCACTGAGGTGTGCACCATTTTGTAGAATTCATTTGCAGTTTTTCATTTATCTTAACTAGATTACTTTGATCAAATTTTTTTAGATAATAACTGGGATTTCTGGATAATGAGGCAAAGGTGATTATCTTGACAAATTGAATTTGTTGGAGATCTGGTTGGCATTATTAAGTTAAGACATGTAGTGAAAGTGATATGGAAGTTCATCAGCAGATAGTGAAAAATTTTTCTTGGTATATCAATGAGCCAAATCATTTATAGAAATCAAAAATAACATTGGTACAAGTAATCATCCTTGGGGAAGGACTATAGTCCTTCACTAAGGTTCTCCACTATACTGAGCAAGTTTTTGCATTTAAGGGATAACTTATACCACCAACCAAATGAGAAAAGTATGAGTACAGTTAAGGAGGTAATATTTTAACCATATATGTAGTATGGTAGTAGTAGTATTTTTGTTTATAGGAAACATCAACAGCTATGGTGATTTTGTACCTCTTCAAATCAATGAAAAAATCCTATTTGATGAACACAATAACCATGCCCTATGCAGGACTCAAACCTTTGACCTTTGATCACATTTTCCCCCACCAGTTCCAAAAAAAAGCCAGCAAGTGCACTACCCATCAGGCTAACCTAGGCCGGTTGGCCAATAGCAGTATGTCTAACCCCTAAATGATATATTTTATTAGAAGGCTATAATAATGAGCACAATCAAATGCTTAAGAAAAATCAAAGAAAATAATGAGGGCTTTCTGCTCATTATAAAGTGATAATAGGAGGAATGGCATTATACACTGCAGTAATTTGAGGATTTACCTTTTCTAAAACCACAATGGTTGGAGGTAAATAGTGCATGTTTTCCTGGAAGGGAATCATTTGCGAAGCATATTCTTTTTCAAATGCCTTAGCTAAACTATCTTATAAAATAATTTATGTAGTGATGAACATCATTAGGATAGCCTTTGTTTTTGTAAATAGAAACTATATTTATGTGTTTCAAAGCAGAAGTGAAAATACTGTGTGATGCCTCATTAACTAAATATAAAAGTGTTTCTTTTTATGTAGTCAACTACAATGAAAATTATTGAAACTGACAAATCAACAGGGTCAGCAAAATGCTTTTTAATCTACTTGGAAATGATTTACTCACTTTCAGCATAAAACTACAAAAACTGACACAGATAAAGAAATGGTATGGTCAGGGGGCAGTGGATATAGATGGAGAAGACTCAATTGTAAACAGTTGGTTGAAGAGATAACTTAGGTATGAGTAGTTTACCATTGACTTGTTTCTTAGTTTTTTAATGTGAAGTAGGATATGAGGATTTCCTTGTTGATGCAATTACATTTTCTGAGGAATTTTTGGACTCAAAGCTAGGAGAATTAATATTACCATTATTATAAGTTTTTAGCTTGTGTCAGACACTTTATGTAATGCTTTTTTAAAGTTTTTATTAAGGAGGAAAGGAATGTAATCTGAGCTTTAATAATAGAGAGAATTGACCAGATATATTAAAATCAAAGATAGCAGTGTCAAAATATGTGATATTTATATTAGAGATCTCATTATCTAGCAGAGATATGGTATTACTTGTTACACAGATAGCATCAAAATACACCAAGATGAAGATTATAAGATTTTAAATAGGCACATTTTGTCACATAAGCACATGGCTTTTTTTCACTGATTTCTTTTGAGATGTTGCAGTTAAAGTCTCAAGTAATTACAATGATTAACGCATTATCTTTGTGTAATTTATCCCAAATATGGTCCAGTTTATCCAAACATTGAAGTTATCAAGTGGGGATCTATAAATGTAGAATATATAGAATTCAAGAGATACACAGCAAATAGAGCAGTCAAAAGTTCATTCCTTGATAAAATCAAATCAAATTTTATATGGCCAAAGATCAATTTGTACCAACCTTGTTGCACTTATAACACAATAAACATATAAAACACATCAATAAAAAATAAGACATCAATAATAATACAATGATAAAAGTTAGCACTGTTCCACAAGTTTATTGATCATACTGTTGTTTCAGCCGCTAGGCCATCGTCAGGTACCTCACCTCGTAAATTCTTCAACAATAATATAGGGATACAAAGATGGATAATCCCTGTGGATTAACAATAGGTAGTTCATTAGAACCTAACCAGTGTTCAGAAATACAAATTAAGTCAGGATTATAAGAATTTGTCAAAACTTCCTTGCTATTTTTATTGAATGTAATTGATTGATTGTTCATAGAGGTGGATCTAAGAGTTTCTTGGAAATTAAGAAAGTTTTTATCAAGTCTGAACTTAAAAAGCAGGAGATTAGGATCAATTGGCTGATGAAGTAGGTTGAGATCAACATAAATTTTAAAATAAGTATATGTACATATCCTAGTAATCAACAACAACTGAAAGTTCATTTTAAAGTTTAGATATTTTTAATTTCATTAAAATTTTAAAAATCATTTTCAAATTTAATAATAGACAACAAATACCTATGTCTTTGTGGACTTGAGTGATTTTGATTTTTATAATAGTTTGGATATAATTAAAATATTCAATAAAATAAAAGCAGCAAATATCACATTCAAAATCTATATATATTACAGATGTTAGTTGGATAATTTAAATGGGTAATATTAGGCCAGAGAATAAAATAAAAAATTTTTAAATCTTGTTTCATTAATGGAAAATTATAAAGTGTGATGAATATTTCCAAAAGTAAAAATATTTACCCAAAAACGAAGTAAAATCCAGTAATAAAGCATTTTTGAAATGACCATTTCCCGAAATTCATTTTAAACTTGTTCCACTGGGTTAAGGGCCTATTTCTGGCCAATTTTTTACCATTCGACTTGAGCATCATCCTCAGGACTGGTGACATCTCACCTGCCCTGAGGGTGATGGTGTAAAACTGAAATAAACTGTGAATATTATATGCCAGAAAGTACCTTTTCACTTGAAACTTCCTATGGCCAAACATGCTTGTTGGGTTGGCTATAGTTATATTATAGTATTACAGACATAGATTTTAATGAACATATTTAAATACTTGAAAGTTTTGGCAAGTCTACATTGCATATTCAATAATAACATTTATTTTCTGGAGACCTTACACTATAATTGAGGGTATGGGATTTATCACATGACAAAAAAAAACATTTGATATAAACAATGGTGTACAAGATATAGTGCTTATTTTCCATGTTATTTATAATTACCTTTTATTATATAGTCCATCATCAATAGCAGTTAATTATCAATAATTTTTTTAATTAGCTACTTCTGCTATTGAGGCTGTGCATGTGCTCTAATTGAATACATATGTAATTTTCTTTAACCCCTAAGCTGCAGCAAATTCGTTCTTTCATGACGGCTGTGTGCGGGAGAAAAGTAGCCATGGCACTCTTCCCTTCTATTTCTGACCAAATTTTATTGTGTGGTGGACTCAGGATGAGCCTTATAAACCCCTAGCTCAATTCCCTCCTAGGGGGTCAATGGAGATACGATTGACTATAGTCAAAGCTTATCCATTAATGAATTGCATATTTATTTTCTTTGATAATTTATGATGAATTTGATACCAAACAGTTAGTAAATACTTAAAATAATAACCAGCATTCTATCACAACCATGCAACAACTAAGGCAAATGAAGAGGGTGGGTAGAAAAGAATTTCCCAAATCTCAGCGAACAGAATGTATTCGTCAAACTCGTCTGAGGGCCATGAAATTGTCATAAATAGCACTGCAAAATGGCACCCTATTCCGGAACAATAGGAAAGTGTGACCATTCAAACCTTTTTGGAAAGGATAGGCCATAAAATAGTTAGAGGGTCTAGGGAGGGTGCGAAGGCAGGAGTCATACGTACATGAATGTGTTCTCTGCAGTCACATGCCAAAATGATCAACGTATTCCTCAGCCAAGGGGTTAACTAATAAAAGTGCATTAGCTATATAAAGGACATAAACAGTCATAACATTCTGATTTACAAATGATGCTCTGCATTGTTCTTTAGAACTTCAGCTCGAGATAATCCTGAATATCTTTTTCTTGAGCAGCAGTATTAATTTCACTTCTAAGACACCCCCAAAGTCTAACATCATATAAAAGATTAGATTTATTTCTTCGTTTTGTTTATGCTAATCATGGATTTCTTGAGGAAAAGCCATTATTCTATGCATGCAAGATTTTGGATTAAAATTTGACTTCCTACTAGTCTAATCATAAGCACTTGATACTAATTAATGGAAACTTGGCAGAAATTTTAAAGGCAAATATATGACTATCTACTAATGACACAACACTTAAGTCCACTTATAAAAACTGTACTGATGATATCAGTGTGCTACCTTTTACCCTACCTACAGGGAAATGATGCTATTTAACTTTGTGGTTTTTACATATATTCTAAACAAAGGAGTTGATACTTCTTCCCCATGGAGAAAAAAAGACCCTCTATTTACTGATGAAACTCAAATAGTATACTATAAAGATTTATGATCTTAAAAAATGCTTAGTATAGATTATTGTCCTTTCATAATGCATAATGCGTTTTCACATATATAATATATATTAATATCACTGTGTTGAGGCTATTGTTTTATTTACACTCCAAACACTTACTTATTTCACTCCAAACAAGGGTGATTTGACTATTTTATTTATATTTTTTCAATTCCATATAATTTAGGAAAAATATTATTTATTTCTAAAAAATTTGGCATTATTTGTATAAACCCAGCCATTTTAGTGTCAGCAGGGAAATAGATTGGCTTACTGGCATTAAAATGGTTATATAATTGACCAATCAACTTTACATAGGAACATTATTGATAAAAATGATATTGGCACTACATTTAGTTCATCTTAAATCACCACTGAATTCCTCAACCCCATATCTATTTATCAGAGACCTTATCTTCTAAAAGAATGTTTATTCTTAATCTCTCCTAGAATTAATATATTTTTATTTGTTCTTACTTAACTTTGGCATTATAAAACCATTCCAAATATTTACCACAGTAAAAAGCCCATCATTGTGTGCCATGGTGAATAAAAAATATGCAATTACAAATTTCTATAAAGATATTGTTAATGGTTTAGTAGTAATTTTCTAGTTATTGTATAATATATCTCATGATTCTTTCTCCTCATGTACAAATACCACATACAATTTATATACGTGTCTTATATTTATGTATTTATGTCATATCTTATGTACGTGTCTTTATATACAATGGAATTTCCGAAACATCCGAGTGTATTTTGCTCCTACTATTTCTATCATTCAAGCATCAGAGAACATTTTTTATTACTCATATTTTCAAATTTTGTTATTACTATTCCAAAGTAGATTTGCTATTAAAAACAAATATAGCACTTGCTCCAATCTTTCTATAACATACTTCATAAATTATCTTGATAAATAAATTTGTATAGTGATGGTATCTGTCTAGGAAGTTTTCCTTCCAAGGTTTATTAGTAATACATTATCCAGGATAATTCATCCTATTTCAATATAAAAAATTGAATTTAAAAATTGAAAATACACTGCAATTTCACAAATTTTATTCTATTCTTAAACTCACGACCCGGGTTTCACCACGGCGTGGCATCATCAGGTGCAAATACAAAGTGAACATGGTTTATATACAGTTAACAAGGGGGGGCGGAAAGCGGGCAGGTGTGTAACGTCTGGGCTATTGTCATGACATATATATATATATATATACAACTCGTTTCGAAATGTGTTGATATGTTCCTCCGTGCCAAATGATACGCCTTTAATTGTATCACTACGTACTTGCTCCCTGCAATCATATGCGCCAAGTAGGTCCTGGGAAATCAATGATTTGTGTTTAACACGAACAACCTTTCCTAAAATCATGTCGACAGATCCAGTTATTTGGGCCAAAGAGTTCATGATATAATCTGTTATCGTTTTTTTAAATATTGCATACGACACTATTCAATCATTTTGCTCATTGGTTTTTTACAAGTACCTTTTTACCACCCTTATGAATGGCGAAAGCGAAATGAAACATTCCTTATTCCACGTTTTTGAAACATTACTCCACGACCATGGTTTCACTGCGAAGTAGCACCATCAGGTCACAGTGAAACCATGGTCGAGGAGTAAAGTTTTTTTTTGTGGAAAAAGGTGTTTCATTTCGCTTTCATCATGAAAGAATTCCACAGAGTGAAGCCTGAAACTGTACCTTCTTTATGAATGATCACAACAATTCATGTAATTTAGTCGGATTTTATATCTTTATTGTTAACTATAATGGCCATCATTCGGATTGTATTTTTTTTTAATTCAAGATCTCCGTTCTTTAGCATATCTCCTCTTACTCCCATCAGCCTACACGATTTGTTTCATCTGGGTATCTTAATTATTTTGTAAATATTATTCAAACCTGTCGTGGTGGGATTCACTTAGATTTGGCTAACTAAGTCTTCAGTACTCCGGTCAGAATTTTTAAAAACTTAAATTTCATGCGTCTTAACATACACTTCAGCAAAGTAATTGAAAATTTCGTTTGCTTTTCTCTCATTATAGCTTAATTCGGAACCGTCTAAACTTAGAATGGTATAATTAGCATACCTTGCATAATCCTTCTCATCACATATTTATAAAAATCGTTCGAGTCAGTTACAATTAAAAAAAAAATAAATTGTCGTACGCGAGATTTTACCCTTTAATTAACATTTTTAGCGCCTCCTTTTATTTCACCCAGTACCCTTTATCAATCTTGCTTTGCAGTTAACAATTCAAGAGCTTCCTCTTATTTTCCCCTGAACTGTTTGGTGTAATTCTCCAGATCTTAACTCCCTTTAATTTTTGGTGGATCTCTGTATTTCAATTCTAACTATAATTATTTTTTTCAGCGGTAATAGTTCCTGGGCTTTATCTCAAGGTCTCTTTGGTGTAATACTCTATATCCGAATTCCCTTTCACATATTCTTCTGGACAAATGTGATTTACATTCATTTCGCAAGCTTAAAGCTGTAACTGGCATGTGTACAGAAAGACCTGAAGGCCTTTGGCTAACTGCCTAACCCACTCCACTCCGATTGCCCACTCCAATTTTCAATCCGCTAGTCTCACTTGGATTGTTTTAAACACATACCTATAGGTTTCTAATAAGTCAGGCTATCCCTGCACTCACTAATCTTTTCACTAAACAATTGAGTTATTCCTATTGGTCTACTCTTTAAATGAAGATTATGCACCTGGTGGCCGGGATTGATGTATATGACTGAAGTACAGAATGTCGTTTACCAAACCAGTGAAAGTAGACTGGATAAGGTAGGAGAAAAAGTGGATAGTTTTGCTGAAAGTCGTTGTGAAAAATTTCCTAGCCACTTCATTTCCCTGCCTCTTAATGACGGACACTATCAATTCAACGGCAATGTGTAACCTCATCCATTTTCTTGCTCCTTGCGAAATTGATTTTTTTAAATCACCACTCTCCATCATTTTTTTCTTTTTCGAGGTCTCTTGAGTTTATTCTTTTGAAAAGCGGTAAACATATTAACATATTAAATTAAACTTTAAACATTGTAAAGTCCGAGACCTAGTGAAATTCCATTTTGGTAATTTAGTGAAGCCAAAGCTCGGATAAAGATCCGGATGCTGAGGGGGTGTGGCGTTTAATGGGTAGGGCCTGAGATAATCCTCAGGCGAGACCCACACCCTCCCCATCCCCAGGGACACCTTCCCTGGGGGTACATAAATGCATTCTCCACACCTTAGCAGAAAAAATAGCCGGCGAGCGAGTTACCCCGAGGCTAACCCGGCCGGCACATGAAAACAAAATGTAAATAAATATTGATGAAAATGGCAGGCAGCTGGAATATTGAGACGGTTTGTTATTTTGGGTGAATATCTAAGGTAGTATAAAATAATTACCCGATGGTATAATGGGATAGGGTTAGGGCTTTGTGTAGGCGCTGCGCCAGCGCACCTCGCTGTCGATATGAAAGGGGGG
>WURS02168477.1:0-21257 GCA_011762765.2 Rhinocypha anisoptera
TCTGTGATCACATAATTCCAATATGGCCGCCTACACATTGCGGATAATTTAAATGGGTGTTATTGTATTTCTTTCATTTTTACTTCGTATTTTACCCTAAAATGGGAAAAGGGAAAGGAAATTCATGGATATTTAAGCATCGAATTTAAGAAAATTAATGGAATTATTTCAGTATTAACAATTTAAATTTTATAAAAAAATAATACTTTTATTAACCGATACTTTAATACAGGAACATTAATAGAACAGTATTGATAGCAAAATACTTTGTGGGACTTAGTAAAATACACATAACCAATCTTAAGCAACATAAGTAATATATTAATATCGCAGGGCACTCATAAATTTACTATCCTGAAATAGTAATGTATTGTAGGCGATGAAACTACTTGTGTCTCAAAAATAAAAAACTCGGGTAAAGCATCAGTTCAAACACATCCAAAAATAGTCTATAATTATTTGAAGTTGTAATATGCACTATTTAATCACCATCACTGTAACACAGCAATAATTTATTTTAAGTAACGAAATATTTGTTTGAAAAACCTAAATATTTTATTGTGCTTAGAAGTTTTACATGTTCAATAGTTTCAGGTACTACCTTCACACGAAAATTCCAAATACTTGATTCTATATGTACTTCTCTTATGCTGAAAAGCTCAAGCCATCTGGAGCTCAAACAGCCAACACCCTTCCCCTGCTACCGCCACTGACCAATGCTGACTTTCTGGACATTCATCAAATCCCCATTGCTCAACAATGAAATGTCAAATTTTCAGATTTATACCCATGGCTGTACTCTTAGTGAGGGCACTAAGAAAAGAACAGGGCATAAAACAAAAGTTAGAAATTGGGACACACACACACATGCACAATCATGGAAAAAAGAGGGAAAACAAATGGGGTGACAGAAAAAACATGCAACCTTCCACTAAGGTGTGATGTAAATCTTCCACCCAGTGACCTTTGTGGAACTCTTTGCTGAGGACACAATCATATATAGCGATTTTACACCCAAGAGGATTGGGAATCATTGTCAAATGACCTAACTGTGAATCAAAAGTTGTGTGAGATATGTCAATTGGAACTAATTTGAAAAAAATATGTAGTGATGAACTTTTGGAGGAAGAGTAGTTCACCCGAAGGCATGTACCACAAAAGAATCTATCATAACAAACATAGACTCAGTAAAATATTTAGGCATTATGATAACCTTTTGTGGGGAAAGCATATTCAGGAAATTTGTGGAAGTGCCATTAAAAAATTAGGAATCATAAAAAGAAAATTTGGGAAATGTTATGAGAAGATAAAAGAGCACTGTTATTTTTCATTAGTCAGGCCTCATCTTGAGTAAGCTACTAGAGTGTGTGGGATCCTCAGGAGTTAGGATTAGTTTAAGAATTAGATTGAGTACATATAACCTAGAGCATCTATGTTTGTGAAAGGTTGTTATGATCAATTTAGCAGTGTAACTATCTATTTGGAGGAGTTAGGTTTGGAGCCAATCATTGATCGTAGGCTAAATTATGGGTTAAATGTATTCTACAAATTTGAGGCAGGTTACATTGATAAAGAGGTTGAAAACATACTGCAAACCCCATCATACAGATTAGATCACGTACAAAAAAATCAGGTAGATAGGCTGTAGGATGGATAGATTTAAAAATGTCATATTTGCCTCGTATGATTAGAGATCAAAATAAATATGGTCCTAGGGTTAGTTAGGAAGATAGTGCATATATTTTGTAGTTATTTTACATTATAAGTTATTTTGTTTGTTTTTTTGTTATAGTTAAGTTAATAATATATATATATATTTTGAAAGTGTTCCTGCATGATGTGAATAATGTTTTGCATGCATGTAGTTTCCTTATGTGTGAATCATTTCTAAGAGTAACAATTGGGAGTGCAAGTGTTGTGGTGGCTCACTCCCTACCACACACCCTTGCGGAGGCTTGCAGGATAATGCAGAGACGTATAAGTGGAAGAACTCATTTGCACGTGCACTCAAGGTATACAGGATTTTTCCTTGCCTGGGATCTTTCAACCATTCTAAAATAACGAAGAGGAAAAAATAAATAAAAATAAATAAATTCAATAAAAATAATGACTCCTCCATAATGGTGTGTTGTAAAAAACTTACCCAAATGGTTTTCACTCCCTCCCCTATCCAAGTATTACAGGATTTTATGCTATGGCGGTGACCCTTCAATCATTAAAAAAACAAGGGTAAAAAACAAGGTTAAAAAAAAGGAACTCCTCAACTCCGGTGTGTTGTAAAAGGAAATTGACAGTTGTACACATTACATACTATATATACTAACTGCCTTTATATACTAACATCTAAATTCGTTCATCCATGTCTTCTCTGAAGAGGCCTCCTTGGGAGATGAAACACCTGATGTCATTTCTCTTCTCTTTTCCAGGAGCTCTAAAGACCTTCTTGTTCCCTGCATGAATAGTGAGTCATTGGCGAGGTATACTAACCCACAAACTCTGAATGTGTGACTGAATGAGATCTACAATGGTCAGTTTCCTTTTACAACACATCGTTGTAGAGGAGTATTTGTTTTTTACACTTATTCTTTTAATGACTGAAAGTTTAATACCATGTAAATGGAATCCAATAAATCTTGTTCATATGAGTAATTGACAACCACAAAGGCCACTGTTTTTTTACAACACAGCAGTTTTTTTAAACTAGTTTTTTCACTATTTTTATTCAATTTATATATTATCATTTTATTATTTCCCCTTCACTATTTTAGACTGATTTAGAGGCACCTGGTGAAAAAGAATACTGCATACCTTGAGTGCTGTTGTGTGAATGAGTTCCACAGTCACTGATTTGTACACCACACCTGAGTCACAGTCTACTGAGTGGAAGAGTACGTGTTTTATTCTGTCACCCCATTTGCTATCCTTCTTTTTCCAATGCTTGTTCATTTGCATTATTTTCTCCCCTTTTTACATGACTGCTCAAAAAAAAGGAGTGTTATGCTTTCAGCAGTGGTTTTTGTTCCATTCGCAGTAACTTAATGACTACACCAATTTTGATTTGCAAACACTCATTTGAATCATTGCATCACTGGGAGTGTCATAGGTTATATATTATCTTACATTTTCACATTAATATTACTGCAGCAACCGAGTGTTTCCATGGATTTTCATGTTTGACCTTTTAGTAAACATTATAATTATATGTAGCTTCATACCATTAAATATTTGGACAAATTTACAGCATTTAATGTGAATCAATTTAGGACCAATAATAATTTATTAGTATACATGCTGAATAGTTCAATAAAGAGTATTAAATACTCCTGTCAGTTTCTTTATGGAAAGAAATTGGGAAAAAATGGTCACAATACAGTACCAGCTCAAATACTACGTGCTAAAGACTCTATTCAGGTAATATATAAATAAATGCCAACTGTGATTACATCACCCAAACAGTGAAAAACAAAGTAGACAATAAGACAATTCAAATTAATGGCATGAAGCAAAATAATGTGATTATAAGTGTCATAGACTATATTTTATAGGAAATTTACTTCTGGTTTAGGTGATAAGTCTTATGTTTTCATGTTAGTACTATCATAACAACTGAACGTTTCCACAGATTTTGATGTGCTACCCTTCAGTGGACTTTGATATGTGATTATGAGTTTCACATATTAATGTTACTGGAAATTTACATTAATACAATCAAAATAAAAGAATATAAAATAAAAACAATCATTTCACCTTTTGTTTTATGCACCATTCCTTTTTTTAGTTCCCTCCCAAAGACACTTGGCTATTCAACACAATATTTATATAGTAGAAGTTATTCCACGCACAAAAGACTCTGCCACTTCCAGCAGAGATGAGGGAGGAATGGAAGTCAAGTTGGGAGGAAGATGAGAGCCTGGGGCGAGATGAGAATACCACAGGATAGTGAGGATGAATAGAGAAAGTTGGAAGATGGAAATGCTGGGAGGGTGGAGGGAGGGATTGAGGACAGATATAAGAAGGGAAATTGATGAGGCAGAGATGGGAAGGGAATGGAAAAAGAGAGTTCTCC
Source organism: Rhinocypha anisoptera (assembly GCA_011762765.2). Lineage (NCBI taxonomy): Eukaryota > Metazoa > Arthropoda > Insecta > Odonata > Chlorocyphidae > Rhinocypha > Rhinocypha anisoptera. The sequence continues at coordinate 4,067 of WURS02168477.1, forward strand.
ATCTAGTCACTCCAACCTTTTATTGTTCAGCCTTTTCAAGCTTGGAAGAATTGAAATTCTCAAATGCCCACTGTTGTCTTGGATTGGTCCTATTGCAGTCCTCCATCAGAAGTTTTTACTTGTTTTCACTAACTGCTAAACACTTTTTGTTACTTCCATGCTGAATTAAATGAGTCTGTTATGGAGAAAGAAAATATGTGTATTGACTTCAAATCCTGCTCTAATCATTTCAATACTATTGAATGATGAAATTTTAATATGTTTAGTAACCGAAACAAGAAAGTCTTTGCCCAAAGACACATTTAATAAGGTGAAATCTATCAAGCGATTAACTATAGAGTGATATTCACATTATCAAAGAAAATATTATAAATTACTTGGTCTACCAATCATATAAAAGACACTTTTAATGTTACATGTGATTCGTGTGAAAAGATTGAGAGTAAAAGTGTCCACGGTACATTTAAAAATAGTATTGACTATTTTAACCTCAAGAAACTTCAAAATCGTTCCTTGTGGCCTCCTGGAGTAATAGTTAATAAATTCATTTTGCCAAAGAATGCTGAACTCAGTCATAATCAAAGCAAATGCAATTTGTGACTATGATGGCATGAATATTTGAACTACTTTTTTTTACAAATGTTCAGTATATCAGAAACAAGACCCTAGCCCTCGAAATCTTGTTAGAGGAACTCAATACAACTGTTTTACAAATCTGCAAGCACTGACTCAAAGAAAATGAAATTAATGTACTCAACATCAGAAACTTTGAACTAATTTCTCACTTAAGTCGAGGGACGAGGTGGTGGCATTTCATTATATTGCCGGGATGGAATTAAATCCTCTTGTATAAATTTTCCTTGTTCTATTCCTAAAGTTTTTGAATGCTGCATGGGAGTTGTAAAAATGAATGATTTATCCTATGGTGTCATGTGTCACTTCCGCTCCCCTAGTGACAAGGCTACTCAATTTAAGGAATTTATTCTTGCATGAAGCTTTGGTGGTAATCACGTCTAAAAATTGTAATTCTATCATTATATTTGGGGATTTTAATATTTACTTGCTGAAGTCCTGCACCTGCAAAGTTGGACTATATTAACCTGCTTACATCTTTTGGTCTCAAAGTTATAAATGAAAAAACCTATCAGAATATCCTCTCATTCTTCTACTCTCCTAGACCTGGCCATTACTGATATAACTGAAAATAGTGATTTTGTGTGTAAAACGATATACTGTGGTTTGACTGGCCACTTATCTTTAAATATTGAATGTAAAATACCCCAGGCCTCATTTCCCCTTAAGCCAATATATGTGCCTAGACGTTTCTATAACCCATGTGCCATTAAATATTTCTGTGAATCACTGTCAAATGAAACTTGGAATGATGCTCTTGACTCCATAGATGTTGATTCAGACTATATTTCTTTCATGAATGCTTTTATTTGCTACTTCAACCCTGCCTTTCTTCTGAAATATGTCAGGCAGAGGACAAAATTTTTAAAGAATCAATACTTGTCTGAGGAGTTGAGATTTGCCAGCAAATCTCTGCACAACATGCACTATCATTGTAAATCTGTTGATCCTTCTTTGAAACCTATGTACTTACAGAAGGTTAAGGAGTTCAAAATGTAAGTCTCTCGCCTACGAAGAGTGATGAATGATAATATGATAAAATCAGCTAAAAATACTGTTAAAGCTGCCTAAGCATAATCAACTCCAATACAAAAAGTTTAAAAAGCCACGAAACACCCAGAGACATAACTTTCAATGGTCTATTCCTCTCGGATCCTGTACAAATTGCCAACCTCTTCAATAACCAGTTTACTATGAAAGCTGACCCTTCAAAAGTTCATATCACTAATAACAGGATGCACACCTCTAGCCCTTTTCTACTCTCAACTTCTAGTAAAGAATTAGTGAACATTGTATCTTCATTCAAAAACACCTGGTCATCAGGTATTGATGAAATACCCCCTCCTGACATTAAAGCATCCATCCATGTGATTGTTGAACCACTAGTGAATATAATTAACTTAACTTTTTTTAACTTCATAAACAATATTATTTGGAGAACAATACATTTGGCATTAAATTGACACATTTTTGAAAAGAATGGTTGTCCAACACTTAAAGTACATACATTATGATTTTCTCTGCAAAATCTTGATTGAAATCTAGTGAATAAAACTAATTAAAATTATATTGAACTATTATACTTAATTTAATGCTTTGAGTATCATATGTTCCATGCATAATATGAATTCATTTTTTAAAACAGTTAAACACATTTGAAAAGTTATGCTAAAATCATTTTAAAATAATGATCTAGGGTTTTTTAATTTTATCATATTTGTAATATTTGTTAAACCCATTTGAAAATGAGTAAATATAGTTTTTATAAGTATAAAAAGAGATAGAATGTTTTTAAAACCATTGTAAAATAATTTTTCAATATCCATGTTAGGAATAAATATACTTTGTACTTTTCCACTGTTTTATTTTTCTTAACGACATGTTTTGCCGTCACTACAGCATCATCAGGTACACTGAGGATGAAGAATGATTTTGCAATATATATTAAAATATTTATTCATAAGATTTTGCTACTAGGGTATAAAACATTTTAGGATAACCTAAATTTAACACTAATTAGCTATCAAGAGATGTATTCTCTTAGTTATACTTTGTATATATGATTTATTAATATTAAATGTATTTTTATTTATTTATTCAATGATTAACATACAAGTGACACTAGGACCTTTTCTATGAGTAGCATTAATTGTCTGGCCAATGTGCATTTGAAATCTATGTATATAGAAATGTCCAATATTTTCATTGTCCTCAATTCATTTGACCCTCAATTTTTATTGTGCTTCCTGAATTCTTAACATTATTTCAAATATAACAATCACTCTACATTATTAACTCCATGAGGTTATTTGAATTTCCATCACAATATTTCATTGAGAAATATCTTAAGGGAAGTATTATCATCATATTGATTTAACACTGGTGTGAGAACTTATTCAAGTGGTGTATCAAATTTTCAATTTGCACATTATATTTATGAAAATATCCCTCTGTGTAGAATACATGTGTTATATTTTAAAGAGTAATATTTGTTAGGAAGGGTATGACTGATCACATGAGGAAAAGGACTCCAGGCTTCAAAGATGATGGATTTGGTGTACTGTACATGCATGAATATAAGATTATTTTTTTTTCCCTTTCGGACTTCTTAAGAAAAAACTTGTCTAGTTTATATCATAAGCAAAATACCACAACATCAGTAACATTTTATCACATAAAGTGTTCTTCATTTACCTATTTATGTATTATGTGAAACACTCAATTTGTTTCAGTAGAAAGGGGACAAAGCATCTTCTTGAATTCAGTATATGTTGGCATATTTGGTGTATCACATGAGATTCCAACACATCTGTAGAATAAATATTTCAGTAATTTAATCGGACTTATAATCACCTCAAAGGGGAATGCACTGGCAAAATGATACCTTAACATTTTCCACTTGCGTGTCGTGTGACACTCAACATGATAGTTGTATATCTGAGATATTTAAATACAGTGGTATTTAAAAATTAAATTCCGAGTGGGCTACTATTTAATGGACTGAAGAATTCCAAATGCAAAGGGTTAACCTTGTGTTCTCATGTTTGAATCCTCATTATTATGTATTAACTTTCTGAAATGTGTGCAATCAGTCAAATTGATGCTATATATTTATCTGTGGAAAGGAGCAAGTCACGAGACAGTTATTGACTGAATATTTTACTGATAATCAATGCAAGGAAAAAAATTAAAGTTAGAATATTGAAACTTTGAGGATATATTTATGTTGTTATGTAGTGATCCATTTAGGAAGGATTTTTCAAAAATTGATTTTATAGTGGTGAAAAGGGGTAAAATATGAGGGGGATTCTACACAGACATACACATATTTGTTTTGTTTACACTTTTCAACAATGTATCACTATACTAATGTTTGGTTTTGATTATATTTAGCTGTACTTAAAGTTACTGCACCCTGCCAAAATTTCATTTCATAAGAATTGAAACGATGGTCAGCAATAGTTTGAATACTCAGGGAGAAGTTGTGTCTTAAGTTGTCATTCCTATTGTGTGTGGTGATGGTGTGTGTTAATTCAGATCACTTATACTTATGTATGGTACACAAGTTATGGCTCAAATTACGTGAAATGACTGAAGCACTTGTTAGTGAAAATTGGGAGGAATATCTGAAGATAATATAAGCCAAAATTAACTTAGCCGTGATGCATACTTTACTGTCATGTCTACTCTATACCTTGGGAGAAGCCAAGATTGGGTTGCTAGTTTAATAAATATTTGATTGAATTAGGGTATAACTATTGAAAAGGACCTCCTAAAACAGCATAAATCTTTCATGTTTCCCATATATGCATTTTGAATGTATTATAAAAGTTTTATTCATCATGAACATCTGTATTTAATTAGTTTTCCATTTATTGTGCCACATAAAATATCCCTCATCAAGATCCCTTTTTTCAGTTCATGTCCTCTTTATTAATTTTTGTTTATTCCATGGTGAGTGGCAAACTTCTTCCTTTTCCATCTCTTCTCAATTCCACATCACTTTAGTAGTCTGACTACTTTAGTAGTAACTGACTATTCCTGCCATATCTCATTTCATCAATGTCCATGTGAACCATCCACACAGAAGCAAATTTCAAATTAAGCACTTAACCATCCTCTTTTTCATCTTCAAATCCATCCTACAATTCTGGCCTATCTTGTTTAAGCTTCTTGAAAAGCTTTGTAAGGACTTCTTTTGCAGTTCTTTTACCTCTTACTATTTCTTAGTCAATTTTTAATATGTCTCTAACTACCAAAATTATGTTCCATGTATTCTTCTCTTTCCTAAAACTCATCTTTTCCTCTCTTGAATTTTCCATTCTCCTGTTTACCATTCATAAAGTGTGTTTATCTAAGTACATAATAATATAAGTATAATCAAACTGATTATTCTAGTGAATTTCATCTTATAGTTTCTTTCTTTTTTTGACTGGGATAATTTCTGTGTTTAAAAGAATATTGGGCCATTATATGGTGAACAGTTAATTACATTATATAAGGGTGTCAACTGCTGACTAAGTAAGCCTGGTTTCACTAGTTGAAACATATTTTTGTAGGCTCTTATGAGCCTAAACTTCCCCCTACCCTTCCATTCCTTTCTTTATCCTTCCTCCTGGTCTGAAGAGCCTATTAGTGCTGACCAGACTTGAAACAACACCTTGAAAAAAAAAGTAAGCCTGGTAGTAATGAGCTCACTGGCTAACCCAAAGGTTTTGATATAAAGTCCTGCCCAGGACAGGGGTGTTGTGTTTCTCGAATAAAGTTTTTTATATAAACTAAGCGGTGAAATAATGACCATAGCCATCGAAGCCTTTCCATACATTTCTGTGCTTTCAATCATGTCCTTCTTTTCCATCTAATTCTTCTTTTTCTTTAAATTTTTCCAGCTACCTCTCATTAACCATGTTATTATTATTCTTAAGTTAATTGATTAATCCTCTAAATTCATTCTATCTTCCTGTGTTAAGGCTTTTATGTTTACTTCTTTCTTCCATCCTATGTATCACATTTTGGAAAAACCATGGTGTCAATGTTTTTATATTATTTATTTTAACCTCTGTTTCCAAATTTACTTCTTTACCACTGAACTATTCCAGTCTCTCTAACTCAAATTCACAATGCTTAATGCTCTTTCTACTATAATCAATTTAATTTCAGGTTCTGTTAGTCTGCTAAATACATGGTAGCTAATTATACCCACTACAAGTTATTGAGTTGCTCATTTTACTCCATTTCTTTGCCTTTCTTCAATCATTATAAAACACAATTGCCTTCTGCATGTCTCTCTGAGACTTTCACATTTTTAGCTTCCTTTGATAGTTTTTAAACCACGTTTTATTTAATAACTACTGGCTTATGTTAGAGACAAAAAGGTATTTTTTTCATCTCTAATGTTTTTTTTCCCATAACTCCACTTTTTATCAACAAGCACTCCAGTCCCCAATCATGTTACATCATCTCTAGAGTTCTTCTTGTATTATTTCTCCTATACCTATTCTTCTTCAACCTCCTCATCATCATGCATGCTCTATGACTAGTAAGTGAATATAACAGTCTTTATTACTGCATTTATTCCTACTGCTGTTACTGTGTCGTATATCGTATATAGATAGATAGATAGAACTTTAATAAAACATTCCAAACCTTCCTTGCATGTCTCCAATGAACATCGGAGGTTTTGGTTGTTATTTCATCAGCCTTTCGTCTTGGATTCAGATACCACTGACAGAGGGAAATGTAATTGTTTGTAACCACCACTAGCCAGGGGTGAAGATGCTGCATTGTGTTACTTCAAGAATCATATGAGTATATGACTATTAATAGCGTACTGAATGTTTTCGTTTGTAATAATCACTTACGATACAGAAAGATATTCGGCCTCAAATACTTGATACATACAAGAGGCATAGGAAAACTAGTATTTGCATACAAAATATTGCGCGCAGCTGTCAATTTTCTGGTAGCACGTGGTTCAATACTTAGTCGCCAGATGGCAAAACGTCACCCTTAGGTCACAGTCAAAACATAGTTTAGACTGTGCTTAGGTGTTCGATTTATTGTACTTGCAAATTAAACGTTCAAAGATTTACCACCTTAGTCTAAACTAGCACAGTATAAACTAGAAAGTGGCTGAAGAATTTCGAATGCTCAAACGAATGACCCGGAAATATTTAGAATAAAAACCTGAGTTCTAAAAATCATTTTAAGATCAACTCCAGTCTCCACAGTCACAAAACTAAAGGTAATACGTAGTGGTGCAGCATTCATTTAAGCAATTAAGGTGGAAAATCAGGCATTTGGAAATACTGGAGGAACTATGGCTTGCAGACACCATGGTTTGTGAATAAATAAGTTCCCTATAAAACTCGACTAATGAAAATTCGAATTCTGAATTAAATTTTTTTTGCTAATAAAGCTTTTTGCAAAAAACGTGCAAATTTAAAATTTCTATAAATTATAACCATGTTGAAGGTCATCATTGTAAAGTTTTTAAAAATTAAAAAAACTTTATTTCTTCATGCTAATTTTGCATCAACCTTTTAATGCCTTCATAAATTTTAATTTAGAGAGTCACATTTAGTAGGGATCTTAATTACTCACGAATCATCTGGCAACCAATACCCTCTGAGAACCATACTTTTTAGAGTGTCTCGAAAAACTAATATTCCTCCTTAACTGCTTAAAAAAATAAATGCTAAACCACTATTTTATAATCACCAGATGAGAGGGCTTTTCTATTATCTTCCACAAGACATTCGCACAAAGCAATAGCTGGTAGGCATATTTAAGTCGTAAAATGCTAAGTGGACTGGCCAACTTTTTCAGCATGCAAAAAGTGAAAATGACATTTTGTCAGTGTGATTTTCATATAGAAACAGACGTCTCTAGTAACCGGTATTAAGAGGACCTAGTCCCTTCCATGACTAAGTTACATCAGCAAGGTAATAATACGAAGGTAGACAAATTATATATATAGAAATAAATGACATTTATAGGTACGTGGTGGAAGGCTTCCATCATTAGTGAGCAATTATCACCTGCCGTATATTCAGATGCGCAATCGAATTGAAACGTTGAAAGGTAATAAGGAGTGGACCACAGAGATAAGAACAGCAGTCATAACACATGCCGCGGTTTGATTTTCCTTCTTAAATTAATACATTTATTCTTTCTTAAACATTATGAGGATGAAGGAGAAAAGAAGTGAGATTAAGGACTGCAATGGTTGGAGGGTGGAAAAAGAAAGACGACATCGCATATAACGTGGTGCTAAAACATCTAGGACAAATTGTCATTGCTTCGTTTGGTGAATCCTGTGGATCCGCGATACCGTTCGACATTGCAATGAGTGATAAACATGACCTTAAGACTCAGTATCCCACTACGAATGCGCCCATCCACTTCGTAACACCATATTGTGATTTATAATTTTTTCTCTCTCGTTGAAACTCCTTAATTCGCTTTGTGGCCATCTCCTAGATCGACTTGGAGGTCGAGCATTGTGAGGTGGGTTAAGATCGAAGCGGGAAAATCTAGTTCCTCAATGATTCATGAAGGAATCTCGTCAGAGTGGAGTCAGGGATTTAGGGATGGCGAGAAAAATGTTCCCCCCGAGAATGCATTGTCGGCGTCAAAATTTTCTTCCCTCCCTACGATGAAAGCAGAATTCCGGTTTCTGTTCTGTGTTCCTATTGTGAGGGAGACTTCATAGATTGGTTTGGTGAGGTCGAAGAAGAGCATGAAGGAAGGTATGAATAACCTTGAGTTACGAAAGTGAAAATTTTAAGATAACGAGAGAGAGAGAAAGATGGGACGAGTACTGAAACCACTGGCAACGAGGTCAGCGTGAATCCACTCGGCTCAGTGAAATATGGGCCATTAGTTTTGAGCGACTTTGTCTCAAACTTCTTCTCGATTTAAATTGTTAAAATAGTGATGTGTCGTCGTTTTTGGCGACAATGTGCTAGGGCGACGATAACTCACTGCATCGTTATAGGATACACAAAATTGTAAAGTTCAACAGAATAGCGAAGATTTAATTCTTGTGTACTTATTTCATTTCAGATCGAGGTATCGGCGATCATTCTTGAATGAGCCCCGTTGCCATTAACATAACATACGGGTCGGGGATGCGGGTCACCCTAGTGTAAAAGAGAAGTCACTTAGAGTGAATTGTGTCACGGTTTCGGTCGTATCCTTTGTGGTCGCAGTCCTCCTCCGGTGCCAATCAATGTCGAGGCAAGGGAAATGTGACACGAGGTTCTTCCATGTGACGTGTGTGTTGTGAAATATGCAATTGCCACAATGTCCAATTGTCTCGTCACGAGTTGAGGTACACGTTACTACCCCGTGGATCAGAATTGCTTCGATTTGTAAGTATCATGTCATTTCATTTTATGTTGAGCACAATATTTTACCTTTTCTTACACACAAATATATTTCTCTCCGTCACTGAACACGATCACCTCTATCTACGTAGTATTTCACAATGCTAGAAGGTGAGAATATGACCAAGTTGGTCAAATAAATTGCGACCTACTTTGGAAATCCCAGTACGGTAATTGAAATCATGTACTATGGAGATCATCAGTAACGATAAAAATCTTTTCAATTCAGTAGTACCCTAAAATACTGTTCCTTTATCTTGTTCACATGATAGAATATTGGTTTTGAAATATTCCTGCCTTAAAATTATCTTTCATTTACTAGTATTGCTTATCATTATTCACGTGGAGAGAGAAACATATTTTATTTATTCACACAATGAAACTTCACTCACCTTAATTTCCTCCCGTCAAGACACGTTTTGGTCGGATCAGCTTGCTGTCGATCGGGTGTAGGAAGGCAATACAAGGATAGGACTAACTAATTTATCATTGGTATCATGACAGTAATGACAAAACCTCATAGATTTTTCTTCAAGAATTATTCATTATGCTTCTTCTAGTATAATTCTTTCTTCATCGGCAGTGTATTTATCTCACATATGCCATGAGTGATTGGAAGGCGTTATTCTTTGATTCGAGGGAGAGGTGGGGTTATCGAAATATTAACGAGTGTCTGATTGAAGCTTCTTCATTACTGGCGCAATTGTTAATTAAACACATTTGTATTTCCTTCATAATAACATATGGCAAGAAAATATCATTGTAAAAATGTAGAGTCATAATAACCCGTGATGCACTATGCTCAATTATATGAATACTCAAAGTTCAAGATTTCAAATGCTTTTTATGTGTTCAAAATGGTAGCGGATAATTAAAAAATTAATTTACTAGCGGAAAAATTAAATTATAATTTTTAATGGATTTTCATTGAAAATGCCTCTTTCAGTATAAAATATATACTTCCAATTACTCGTTTCATAGGATTGCTCGTCATTTTTCACATGTATAAAGAAACATAATTTATTCATACACTTACACAATGAAACTTCACTAGCCTTAACTTACTCACCCCCACGAGCAGAATCGTTATGAAGGGGGCTAGGGTGGGAAAGGTTTCACACACACATAATATATATCACGATTGTCATGACAAAACATCAAAGATTTTCCAAAAAAATTATTCATTTCTTCTTTCTTCATCGGCAGAACAATTTATCACACACTTGTCATGTGTAAATGGAAGGCGTTAATATTTGATTCGAGGGGAGAAGATTGTTTCGAAATATTGACGTGTATTACTTTTAAGCTTTTGCATTGATAGCGAAATTGTTAATTAAATACTTTCGCAGATGCCTCTTAAAAACCTCATAGGGAAATAGCATTTCAAAAATGCAGAGTCATAAAAACCTGTGATTTACCAGACCCATTTATATGAATACTCAACGTCAACATTATGATTTCAAATGTGGTTAATGGAGACATAGTGGTCGCGGATAATTTAAAATTTAACTATCTATCGGACAAATAATATATTTTATGGATTTCCATTAAATGTCACTTTCAATATAAAATATATTCTTCCAATCTCTCGATGAAACGATATTTCGTTTAGTAGCAAATAAAATAATTCAAATACTATTTATATAAGCCTCTTTTCTTATGCTTTCATTATAGTAAATGCAGTCATTTCATTGAAATGTATTATTACAAGGTCTCAGTTATAGCTCTGAAAGTATAATATTTCTTTCATCTACCACATAAGGCTACCGCGTGAGTGCAAAAATTGAAAAATTAAAATTTATCCAATTAAAAATTGTGGAATCAGAGGAGTATCAACATGCTATATCCTTATCCCCAAGATTTTTACATGCATGCAATGAGTAATTTTTGAAATATTGAAAGTCAATACCAATTCTTTTCACATATACTGAAAAAGAAACACATATATACAAATAAAGAAACTGACCTTTTTTCAGCTTACCACGGAATCATTAACGTCTCGTTTTGAATTATATTTTTTACTTCTTCTGTTGAGTGGTATGAAACGTACATAAATTCTATTACGCACCGACTCGAAGTGTTAATCTCAAGTCACATTTTACGTTTACTAATTGGCTGCATCAGATTAAGAGCACTGTCTTAAATTTATTTCGTATTTTAATTCACCAATACTAAGTCGCTTATTAACTTTCATTTAATTGAAAATCATATTCTCAATAATCAAAATTGTGTAACATTTTCAACCTTAAGAAAATTACGAAAATAGTTTCTTAACTTTCCAAGCCTCTCTCCCCTGTGCCTCAAGTCTCTCGCCACACTTCAAAAGCTATCTTTTCGTCCTAGGTGGGCACAGACAGACACACGACGTCCACCAACCACGAAGTCCAAACGCTAAATGAACTGTAACTCTAGTGCTTGATTGTGATTGGCTCGTTGAATTTCGAATGCTGCTTTCCTATTGGCTAATGTTGAATTCTCCTTTATTGGCTTTTGGTAATGAGTACTGTAATCATAGGGAGAGATATTATTTAATTTCTTTTTAATTTTGTAAAATTAAGATTTTTAATAAACCAATAATATTATCGGAGAAAGAGTAAATTTACATTGAAATAACAAAATATGTTAAAAGCGATTTATTATTATATCATATTTTCACCAATCACCAACCAATGCATTTTTAAACAAATGAATAACGACGTTAATCCCTTATCCTGGTACGACTCTACGTATAATACATGCTTTGATTCATATCCTAATCGTTTTAATGCATTCGCGAACCAACCGAGTGAACTTGCATGAATAAATCGGGATGACTCACATTGCGCCTTCTTTCCCAAGGTGTCATTATCGTGTAAACTATTATAGCGTAATTTATAAAATTTAATGCAGTTTATTTCTCGTAATTAAGAGTATCGCCTTCTTATTTATCCCAGTTTAGTGATAAACTATTAAAAATTAAATTGGGACATCGCTAATGTACATATTTTTATATTATTTCACTGGATAAAATATAATTACAAAATGACCAAAGCCTTCGGTTTCCCGCAAACCTAAATCTGCATACTAAATAGAATCTAATACTTAATAGTACTTAAGTCAACATAAAACGCGTGAAATAAAAATTCCCAGTCACACTTTGACTGTTATTATTTGCTTCGGCATCGTGTGGTTGTATATTCTAAAATGCGCACGAGAGTTATTTTTCGGAATTAATTGCGACCAATTTAAAGTAATTATTTCATGAGAACTATTTATGAAAATCTATGTAATCTGCGTTAAGGTTTCTTTACAAATTTGATATGAAATGTCGATAGTCTCATTTTAATCTGACAGTAATTCATTCATCAACGGAACCCCAGCAGGCATTCCCCGGAAAGAATCTCGGCGGTAATATTTCATATCCTTAGATTTGACGATAAACTGGATGCTCTCCCATCCTGTTGTATTGTAATTTGTCCTATACGTTCTTCGTACAATTAGCTGCAATGGACGAATAAATAAATGACACACCGCTAGTGCCGCCGTGGTTCTTCCGTCCATAAGCAACGTTCGTGGGAAATTTGAATGAATATATACATTTTAAAAACTTAATAAAATAGTCAAAGCATATTGACTTATCGATCGCTGGTGACGGCTATCACAGCCGCATACAGACAATTGAGGAGAAAAGAAATGCTTTTCGCAGACAACCTGCCCTTGTTTCCACTCAAAATTCATCCTCGGAATAGCAGTTTTCCCATTCACCTCGTTAACAGGGCCAGTCAAAGACTTTTTCCAGACGCACCATCCCTCATTACAACCAGGAGCCACATTACATTTGGGAATTTTGGTCAGCTTTAAGTCAGATTTAGAGCCTGGTTTAGAGTCACATTTAAATCGTCGCCAATATTTATACTCGCCGAAGAATCAACCGCAATCCAACATAGACGCTAAAAATCCTATATTGATAGATAATTTTAACGTTCATTGAACTATCGTGCATTACAAAACGACGTGGGTTTAACAACCACTAGCGCTACAAGTGGGATTAATTATTACTAAGGTCGCCACGAACGCCGTTTGAGAGCATGTTAGTTTGTGTGTTGCATCTGAAAATGATATATTTCAATGGAAAGTGGAAATTAAGAATGAAGATTTGCTTAAATGTCAAGTATTAATTCCAATACCGTTTTAAAGTTATTATGGAAATGATTATGGAAACCCTTCCCATATCTTTTCCATTTGAAAAAGAGAGAGATTTCAGGAGAAAACGAGTATAATAACCTGTGGGAAAGAACATCTGTATCATATATACCACATTATCAAACAAATGCCGATAATTTATCTGTTCACTAATGTCATGTAGGGTCTAATAATTTTAATTGTCATTCCATTATGTAAATGGTGGAATTTAAGTGGAATATATCCTATAAAGCACAATTTAAATCAAAGCGCTATCATCATTGAATGACGGAGAGATATTGATAGGACTGACCACATTATGTTGATTAGCTGTTCAACTAAAACTCTATTTCCCTCTCCGTATTAATGGCAAATTGATAAAATGATTTCGAAGCGTTATCGTGGCACTGTATGTCATTGGGTACCTATACTACGGCTGGGACTATAGACCACAGAATAAGCTGTGGTCTTCCACCGAAGACCACAGCTTACTCACTCGTGGAGAAAAACCAGGCTTCAACCTTTCAGTACTATAGTAGTATTTTCGTTTATAGGGTACTTCGACGGCTATGGTAATTTTGCACCTCTTTAAATAATAGAAAAACCCTATTAGACAAACACAATACCCTTGCCCTGGGTGGGACTCGAACCCGCGTTGAGGTGTATTATTCCGCTTCTTCTCAGGAACAAATTAGTGTCCCTTACTAAGAACTCCTGTGTCCGGGCAAAATGCGGGAAGACTCCTAGCACAGGAACTCATTAGGAACACTCTTAAGGTTTACAGACGGGTCATCCGTGTTCGAAACAGAAAAATCCATTAGGAAGATGTGGGCGGAGGCACTGTATCGCTCTGTTGATTGCGCAGCACTGAAGGAGGCAAGTGGGGTCCCGCAACAAAAAGCGTGGGTAGGGAATGGCACGCAGTTTTTGCTCGGGAGTGACTTCGTTGAGCCCATCCATCTAAGGATCAAAGCAATCCTACTTAGATCACGGGCCTCCTGAGGTCACCTGGGAGATTGGAGCTGCAGACCAGGCTGCAACGCCAGCTAGGACCCTAAACCACATTTTCCAGATCTGCCACCACACTCATGGGACTAGGGTGGAAAGACATGATGCGGTGGTCAGTTACATGGAGCGAGGCATGAAGTACCGGGCCCTCTACGTGACCAGAGAGGAGATATTTGATACAGCAGAGGGGAAACGGAAGCCTGGCCTAGTTGCCGTCCGCGGAGAAAACATACTGGTGATTGACTGACGAAACTAAGACTCTTCCTTGCTGGTCAGGGAGTTTCTTCGAATGTTTATGAGGTCAACACAGCCGAGAAGAGGAGTTTTGCGGATTTTTAATTGGATAATTACGAAGATGGGATATAGACATCATAGAGTTGGAATAAATCTACAGGGCCTGAGGGTTTTTTCGATGAAAAATAAACATAATTGCAAGCGTTTTTAATTGTTAGTTCAAAACTTTTCTGACCACGCCCGTAGAAAATAATGCCGTAAAAATATCTTTTAAATTCTTGTGAATTGTGTCGTAAGGAGAAAAAGGATGGTTAAGCACTGCTCAATGCCCATGGGTTGGCGAGAATCTATGGAACGCGTGCTCAAAGTGAACCGCGGAGGTGGGAGCCGGCGCCAAAGGGAAATTCTAAAGGGAGTTTGCAGATTACAGTAGGGCTCGGAAACATCAATTGTTGCAGTTTCAGATACATGGGAGACAAAGAAGGAAGCATTTATTGTTCGCCAAAGTGGCCTCTGCCATCGGAACGAATCACTTTTGATTCGTGAAACATTTCCATTAGGATCACAATACCCTCGCCGTTTACTTTGTTTCTATTCGCATCTAAGCCGGCAAAAATAATTGCGTTTCCAGTTAAAAAAATCATTTCTTTTCATTATTGAAAATGCCTTACTTAATATGCATAAAATAATCGTTATCTTAATTAAACTGGATGGGTTGATACGTGAGTCAAGCCTAGTTATTTCTTTTAAAAATTTTGACACTCAATCGTCATAAGACTAATTGGCCCTGGGCCTTCTTACCTACCACCTCCCCTTCCCCTTTCCCTCACCGATCACTTTCATCCCTCCCCCATTTATCTTTCCATTACCACACATCCTCCCACATGTCCCTGCCCCTCCCTAACAAACACTGTGCTGCGCCGGAATATGGGGTATGTTCGTTCGTATTCCTGTACTCAAGTTTTGACTTGACTTCAAAGATTGCCTTCTTGTAATTTGTGTTGTTAATAGGTCTTCATTCTTCCCGGAAGGCGTATGCAATCTCATTAGGTGCGTAAATGTGGGATTTACGTCCGTGTAAAAGTGCATTACTTACGGTCGGCGAGATAATTGATTCGGTTAACATTGCAGATTATGAAATGATAGCTTCCCAATTGACGGATAATTGGCTATAGACTTTACTGATCTTCATAGAACATCAGTTGAGTTTTAATATAAAAGACTGAAGACAGTTGATTATTACCATAGACTAAATAATACTATATTCTTTAGTTAGTAGAATGAATGAAGGGTGGGCGAGAGACAATCCGGTGCGGCGTTGACAAAAGCTATGAGGCAAGTGTATAAATCTATTTTGCATGATGTATGCCCCTAAGCTAAGATTAAAACTTTTGCCGACATTATATTCAAGAGCTTTTTTTCAATCCGTTAAATAGACACAATATGATGCTTTTAAATGTTTTTACGAACCCACCGTATTATTTAAGGAGGGAGATGAGTATCCCTGCATTCAATATAGGCTGAAATACTTGTACAATGAAACAATCATTTTTCCAAGTTTTATTTGGGAATGAATACCTTTTCCTCCCCAAAACTGTTTTTTCATTATTTACACAAAAGTTAATTTCACGAGATTATCCACGTAAATTTATGTGCTTGCAGGCGGTAACAGAGGGGAGCTTATTGTATCGCCTTGCGTCCATTTGCTGCGATCCAATATATCTCGCATTCCCCCTTGATTCAGCAAATCGTTGGAAAATATCCTACCTCCGCCGACGGCTCCTTTCAACGCGAGGTCCCTAGTCCTCCCCCAACTCGATGGGGAAGTGAGGAAGGCGAAGAGGTGGTGTGCTGCTAGGGGGGATCAGCTGTTTCAGTTGCTGCGACTCGCTTACGTTTCGGACGGCTCGGCGTGTTGTCGGCGACGACACGAGAGAGATGCCCTCCCCTCTTTCATAGAAAGTGGAAGGTGGTGGAAGTGAAGGAGGAATCTGCAAGGCTGAGTCGCCCCGCTCATCCTTCCGATGGAGTGGGAAGAAGGGGGATGGGAATGAATGGCGGCTGTGTGTCTACCCGCGAGCGCAAGGGCGCCCTCAATCTCTCACTTGTTTAAACAAACGCGGCGTCGGATTTCCAGAGGAGACACATTTTGACTGCGTCCGCCCGTGGTATGGGGGACTGCCTTCTCAGTTACTGATCGCATCCCCCTCCCCCGCAATTCAAATGCTAACGAGAGTGCAGGATCCTTCATTCTCGCTCCTTGTATTCTAATCACCGGTCCTGGAGAAAGGCGGACTTCAAACTCCAAATTCTGGATCCCCCACTAACCCTCCGTTCGTAAGTTGTAAGTAGTTACGCTGATTTGTATTTTGCAAAGGATTTGTACTCATATGTGGAGGAATTATGGCAATTTAATCCCGTGAGGAACCATTTTCACTTTATAATGATTGTTTAACGAGTTTCAATTACTTCGCGTTTATTAAGTATACTATTTCAGCGTCGCATGTAATTTAGTAAATGTAGTTTGAATATTTAACTAGATGATTTATGATATTGAATTTCCTCGCTACAATTCTCAACTCAAAGTTATTTAATACACGAGTCTTCATTCTGAGACGTTTGTCGCAAAATTGTATTTCCTGGGATGATTTATTTGGTTTTTCATCATTAGTAATCAGACTCGTAATATCTTTATTCTGTAGCGCAATTTTTAAGGAAGTTGTAAACGAATTAATGAAGTCTTCCGGGGAAGTACACATAACACT
>WURS02168694.1:0-21253 GCA_011762765.2 Rhinocypha anisoptera
AGGAAGACCTGCGGATGTTGACCACGGCGCCCTTCAAAAAGGACGAAGCCCGTCCTGAGGAGGGGGGAGATGGTCCCGCGGCGTCGCAGAAGAGTGCGACGCCAAAACCGCTGCAAGAGCTGGCTGGCTGCAACCGGGAGGTTCCAACGGCCGACGAGGACGAGGCGGCGGATGACGGTGTTGAGGATGACGAAGAAGACGACCACTACGAGTCTGTGAGCGAGCCCATCTACGAGGAAATCGGCGGGGGTAAGAGCGAGGAGAAATCCATCTTCGAAGGGGCGTCCAAATACGACATCCTGAGCTACCTAGTGGGGGCCAGGGCCCGGGGGATCCCCCTAGACTCAGAGTTCGACTCATTGGGCCTGGAGGAGGACCTGCTTGAGGACGATTTCGAGGAGGACGAGGAAGAGGAGGAGGACTTAGTCATCCCCCTCTCGTTGAGAAACGTTGGCTGCCGGGCTTCGCACCTGAGTGACTCGAGTGAGGACAGCAGGGCGACACCATCGCCCCTCGCATCCCTGAACTCAGCCACGCCGCAAGATAAGGTGAGTCCCAGTTGTGGTGACTTCTAATGAATCATTCTCATCTGAATACTATTTCCATGTGTCTCACTCTACAATCACATTTCGTACTTATCGAAATTTATCCAGAATATGCGTCTACAAGAGTACCGGGAAAATTGTATTGCACTATGAGAATTGAAAATGAAAATAAGAAAGGTCGGAGGTTCGAATCCCGTCTTGGGCATAGATGGTGTATTTGTTCAAATTGTTTTTTTCTTCGATGTGAAGATGGACAAAATGATCATAGCCGTCAACACCTTCTAAAACAAAAAGTAGTAATTACCAACTACATGTAATTAAGAACATAATCTCTAATAATTGGAGAATTTGATGTAATGTTAACATATAAAATTGAATTATTGATTATGAAATATGAAAATCAATTAACGAAAAGTCTATCGAAAGATAATACATAAATAATAAAGGTAAAATTAAATACCAACACAAATTTTATGGATACAATAAATACTTTTGATAGGAAATAACCTCGCGAAAATATAATTGTAATGCGAAGAAAGCGAATTGTTACGTAAAGTATCAAATGATTTATTGAAAGAGATCACTTTATATTCACTTTTCCACTTGTTTCTACGAAAACATTGACTTTTTATACTCGATATAATAGCCTAAGGAATTGCAATATATAAAACTGTTCGTGCTTCGCATTGATTTTAGGACTCAAAGCGCGAAATTGTTCAGTTTCCAAAAGACAATTCCATTCTGACCGACTTTATTTCTATCAAAACGATAAGTGTCACGAATGCATCGAAATAGTTTCCAGCAATTGATCACATAATGATATCTAACACTAGCGTTCACCTGAGAGGGTTCAGGGTCTTACTCTCAGTACTCGAATTTGAGTTCACTGATTTTATTGACTTGATCCCTTCTCTCAAGAGAAGCTACTAGCCCAGGAAAACAAACTAGCCCACAAGTTAAGTGGACCGACACGCCTCATTAAAAGGTAAAGCGGAACTAGACGACGGCGAGGTTCACACCTGAGCTCGAAACTACTTTTACAGTGAGACCAATCTACCGAGAACGAACGCGTATTTTGGTTTTTTCCAGAGACGGAGCTCAGCCGAAATAGAGCGCAACGACTCCGGAGTCGGTTCCGAGACGAGCAAGTCGAGCCGCAGCCGTTGGCAGCAACAACAGCACCACAAACAGCAACCGAAGGGAGTGGGAGGAGGGGGGACATTCGGCGGAGGCAGCGTCGGGGTGACTCCCGGGGGGGGTCCCGCCCCCCCCTCGGACGCCTCCTCCTCCGCCTCCACCCTCTCTTCCTCCTCCTCCTCCGCGGCGTCCACCCACTCCTCGTGCTCGTCTTCGGGCGGCGGCGAGGTCGGGAGGCGAGGCAGGGCTGCGGCGAGGGCCGTGGTTCTGGCCGTCGAGGAGGAGGAGGGTGCGAGCAAGGGTTCAGGGGGCGAGGGGGGGGAGGGCCGCCTATCCCCTGGTGGCGTCGACGAGCGGGTGGCCGGAGGCGGCAACGGGGCGGAGAGGCACCTGTGCGAAGACTGCGAACAGCCGGTGGAGACGCAGGTCACGGACGGGTGAGTGGGCGACACGAGAATGCTGACTGGCGGAAACGATTGGAATATGGTTCGTGGCCCACGAACTTCTCTCCTTTCTTCCGCGTCAGAAAACCAACCCCTTTGAAAAGTAGTTTGTGTCGTAATATTCAGTGGGTGGTTCGCTCGGATTATTATACATACATTGGTGGGACCCAGGTTCAAATCGGGATGATGATACCTCCACTCGCCTCTGGTTAAACTGAAACCCATGATTTTCTGCATGAGTTCCTGAATCTCTATGGACTAGCCGAAAGTTCCGAAGAGAAGAGAAGCTGGCTCCCAACTCTGTATAAATTTCACGGCCTCAGAGGCATAGGGACAGTTGGCTTATCTCTCTTATCGAACTTACCTTCAATTTTATTACTTTAGTTTGGTTTCGTTTTTGCATAGTTTTCTATCCAATATGATGCTCTGGTAAAGTAATACATATTTAGAACGATTAATAAGTACGAAAAATACTATTTTGAAAAATTCCATTCGAACCTGCTGGTCCATTTGGTGGTTCCATCTCCGAATAACCATAAAAAACCATTTTGAAAAACCGATACAAACATGGCCATAACATCGTATAGCCTAGTAACGTTGTATTTTAGGAAAGAGGATAAGCATATGTAGATAGTCCCTAAAAAGTAAGGAGAAAACTTACAAAGGGTAAAACAATGTAGAGGTATTAACGGAAGATGTATTATTAAAAGCTAATGGGGTTTTAAGAACGTTTATTAGAATGTGGAATGTCAGAAAAGCGAGGCAGAGGGGGGGAAACCTATATTTTAGGGCATGGGCATAGAATAGAGCATTGTTAGCATGAAAGGGTGTTAAAAGAACACGGATGTCTAAATTGATTATAATTAATTAAACGGTAAATAAAATATAAAACGGGTATTCGGATGAAATAGGTCCTTGGAAGCCTTGTGGTCTATTAGTTGTTAATTTTGCCCATCGCAATCCTATATTTAAATGAATGAATGTATTACTCAACATTGCGTGTTTGCATTGCCAATGAGAATCTTCGAGAGATCTCTGACAATTAATAGTAAACAAAAAATTGAAAAGCCCAACAAACAAAATTGGACGCAAACTCAACTCAGACTTAGTGCTTCAGCTTCAAATCCTAGACCAAAATCTCCGAACTTCTGGGTGGTTATTTCCCCGCATATCAGTGGCATGGTTTTCTTCCTCCTCACATTTTCAACATAACCAACCAATTCCTTTGCTTCTTTCGTAATATTTCCATTCTTAGACAATTTTCCTCTGTAGTATCTTTTTTGTCTGTTTCATACATTTTCCTATATTCTCCCAAAATTCTTCCTTTCCCATTCTCTTCCATATAGCCTAACTTTTATATCTTTCTCTTCCTTGCCATTTTCATTTCCTTCGTCCCGCTTCTCAGCTCTGCCATCCGAAAAACATAATCACTGGCTAATCTCAACTCCTGGTGGTCCGCATGATTTCTTGATCTCATTTCTAAATCTCTGCTCTACCATAAAGTTGTCAAAATAGGATCTGTGCCGATCCCCTGGCGTCTTTAAAGCATAAAGTAGCCTTATATTAATTTGGAACCAAGTTGTTTCTACCATACTCTTTGCAGAATTGTACAGGTCTGACCCCTCTTTCATCTCTCCTGACTACGCCATAATTTCCAACTACCTTTTCCCTTTCCTTCCACTCTCCCACGACTGTCTTACAGAAGTTTTTTCTTCCTCCATTCCCTTTACTATCACGCCATATATTTTCGTACCTCAATGTCTGCATGACTAAATGTGGACATATATAGTTGTGCAAGTAGCAAGTCATATCTCAAACACAATCATTTCCCCATTAATTTCTTCAGGGGACTCATGTTCGCCCCGTTGGTGTGCAGAAAGTGTGGAAAGAGGAGGTCCGAAAGGCGGGAGATCATCGCCGAGATTGTGGAGACAGAGGCAAAGTATGGCCGCGACCTCAGGATTCTCCTGGAGGAGTTTGAGAGACCCATGAGAGTGGCCGGCCTGCTCTCAGCCGAGCAACTCGCTGGAATATTCCTCAACACGGAGGAGCTAGCGACAGCGAGTTCAGTGCTCGTTGCAAGACTCAAGGATGCCCTGGAGATCGCAGTGGAAAACGGAGACGAAGATCTCCTAACCGTCAACGTGGGAAAGGTGTTCCTAGATGCGGCGCCTAACATGCTACACGCTTTCCAGTCCTATTGCACACGCCAGGTGAGTAAAAGGATCCTAAAAAAAAATGACCCCAAGGTGACCCACGAACATTTGTACTGCTAATTCATGATTGTCAAGTTGGCCTCCCTCATTAGAACAGAATCAATGCGAGAGAAAAAATTTCCGTCGTTTTTATCTATATGGTTAGCATTTATGTCCCCAGAAAAATTATTGAGAGCACATTGAATAGGTACTTTAATAATTTTTTGGCATGATTACTGTCAGATAACCAAAACATAATAATATAATTACATATTGAAATGTATTTTCTCTTTTATTATCTTTAATAAATAAAATTGTCTGATTTATAAAAAGTTAACTGCTAATAATTCAGTCTATTCATCAGCTATTATTCATTTAAGAAATTTGACTTTGCATTAGCAGCTTTTCCTTAATCACACACAGCATGCATTTTTATGAAGTAAACATTAACATATCATATATAGTATACCTAATTAAATCTATTTTCTGTTTAACTATGGCATTATGCTATTTTTATTTGACAAAGAGTTTATTTAAATAAACAATATAGAAATGGAAACAATCCATAATCTTAGAAATAAGGAACACTTCCAATTTCCACTTCAATAACCCTCTTTATTCCAACTATTCCTGATTTATGTAAATGACCTACCTATATTAATAAACAAAAGCAATATAAAACCTGTGTTATTCGTGGATGATGCCAGTTTTGTCATCTCAGACAAAAACATTAGTGGGCTCTTTACTCAGGCCCAAGAATTATTAGATAGTATATGGGTTTGGAGTAACAAAAATAAACTAAAATTAAATTTCAACAAAACACAAGTCTATTGTTTAACCAATTTGGCTTCCAAAATCTTCCAATTTTGATATTAAATAATACTCTTACTTTATTAGCTAAAGATGTCAAGTTTCTGGGATTGCAAGTCCAAGATACTGGAGGTTGGCCCATACTTGTTTCTAAACTGTGTTCCATTCTCAACTCTGTTTTGTATCAAATTTGGTATCTTCAATATACTGTATCACTAGATGTGTTAAAATCTGTCTACTTTTCTAACTTTTACTTGAGAGCCTCTTATGGTATTGTCCATTGGGAATTCTCGACCAGTTTACTTCAAAAAATTTTCATCATACAGAAAAAAATTGTAAGATGTATGATGGGGGTTCTCCACAGGACTTCGTGCAAACCACTGTTGAAACAACTGAAAATGTTAACGATTCCAGCCATTTACATTTATTGTGTTGAAACTCTAGTTAGAAATAACATTCAGAAGTATCACTTTAATAGTAAAGTTCATCCTCATATGTACTATTAGAAATTTTAACTATATCCATGTAACCCTTCATATAAAAGGAATGTCATCAAATAGCCCAATGGTCAGAGGCACCAAGATTTATAATGCATCAGCCAACATAAAAGCTGCTAAGTCAATATTGAAATTTTAAAAATCATTACAAGAAAAATTGATGCATTTAATTTAGCAAAGTACCTACCTACTTATAATCTCTTCATTTAGCCAGGCACAAGTGGGACTAACAATTATCTGATTATTAATTTTACATCATTTTCATATAAAACATACACAGTTAAGTTTTGGGTACTTGTGAATTCTTTACTGACTCCCACAATGAGATAGTGGTACTATAAAAAGGGATATGACAAATTGTTTAAATGTAAGTTTTTAAATGTACAAATGCATGATTTTACTTTCTATTTCTCAGGGTGCTGCCTCACTCCTACTCTCTAATCTTGAAAAGGAAAAAGAATTGCTCAGGGTGTTCCTTAGGGTTTCACAAATGGAGAATGCTGTGCTAAGAAGAATGAATCTCAATTCTTTCCTTATGGTGAGTGCAACATCTTTGATAAATATCTTTTGTTTTCTTAACGTGATCATCTCCAAGTGGGAAGGAAGATTTTGCTTGCTTGTTCAATTCAGTTCAGAGACTTAAGATAACCAAATGTCATTTTTATTTTCTAATCTTTCGGGAAATTTCCATAGGCCATCCATGCTATAATGTCCTTTTTTCAAGATGATGAGAATTATTATCTATTCTCAAAGTAGGGATATTAAACAAACCTTCTAATATTTTGTCTAATTATTCTAATCTAACTAAAAAACAAATTTTTTAATGTAAATAACTGTTTACTAATATCTATGTATCCCAAGTCAATGGTTTGAACTACAGAAATTCTGTGCTTCAAATTCCTCATATCATTTCAGTTGCAAATTTTAATTTCAGGAAAACTAATTCCTGAATTATATAATATTCATGAGCTACCTCATTTTTATATTACCTCATAAAAATGAATTTACTTCCCAATGAATAATTCACAATGCTTTTCATTCATAATGTAAATTATTCTCCTTTCTGGAAAACAAAAAGGGCAGATAATCCAGGTGTATTATCCACAACTCTATTGCCAACCTGGTTTTACAAGCTATCCGGATATCAAAAGAGGGAAAGCAAGTGGAACAAAAATTATTGTTCCGTTATAAGTTTATTTTAGTGACATACTTGAATTTGTATCAGTCCTCAAAGTTTTTTTTTGCAAATGATAACTAATGTGCCTTTTAAACTTATTTTGCTCCACTTACAGATCATCTATGATGGTTTCATGTTAACATAGTACAAAAGAGAAAACTATAGTAGTAAATATTGAAAATTATGAATTTTATTGATTTCAATTTATTTGTTTCCCTACCACCTTCCTTCTTTGTCAATCCACATCTGGACCTGAGATGTTAACAATATCCTTATACTGATAGGAGTTCAAATCACTGCTATATACACTTTAATTCTCTGACTTGACATGTGATTATTTTTATGATTTGCCAAAGAGTGAGAGTGGTTAGAATAGTACTATGATGTAGAGTATAATGACAGAATTGATACAATTCAATATAATGAAGTTTATAGGGCTATTTATTACATACGGATGAAGGAAATTCAGTTCTTTTTGCCTAATTCTCGGATTATTCTTATTAGACATAATCCTTCAACAATCAAATTCAGATATTAAAAAAATGTTTGATAAAATAATTATGCAAAAAAACAAATATTAAAAATATGTCCATGTCATTTCATGCATTAATTCATTGCAATCTGTCTTGCAATCATCAATAGTTGTAAACTCAAATCTAAGTTTGCAGCTTTGATTGGATAATTTCTGGGAATCATTTAAGCCTTTAAAAAAACATTCATTCTTTCTAGCTATAATTTCAGAGAAACTGAATTGTAAGGGAAATAAAAAACCAATTAATAAATTTATTTAAGCTATTCACTTTATTATGTAACACTGAATTCCCTTCATTATTTTGATGAATAATAAAAATTTCTATTACCTCAAAAGGTTCCTGTCCAAAGAGTAACCAAGTATCCTTTGCTGCTTGGGCGCCTCTTCAAAGTCACTCCACATCATGCAGAAGGAAGAGATTTACTTCGCCAAGCACAACGGAAAATTGAACTTCACCTAGAACATATGAATGCTGTATGTATAAACTGAAAACCAAAGTAACTGTCATATTAGAGTGTAATTTTAATGTTCTATTGGGCCATGTGGCATTAATACATTAACCTTCTATTCACTTTATATTAATCGTTTATATAGGTAGTCATGTTTATATGTATGTACTGTAGAATTTACATAAGGACTGTCTTCAATTGGCTCAAGTGAGAACTAACACTTTGATTTTCCTTCTTTATTATCCTTTAATGGCTGCAGAGAATAACCTCTTTCCATTTATTCTCCTTCTTCGTAGGTCCCTGCTGTTATGTCCAATTTCTTCTGAAATAAGCATTTTTTCTCCTTCTTCCAACTTGTTTACTCATAGATGCAAGTTGTTTTTCTACTTCTCAAAAATTTCACTACATTCATTTCCTCATGATTGATTTATATCCTAAACCCCCACTCTAAAACCTAAAAAAATGTGTTTCGTATTTCTTTAGCTGGATACGCTTTGAAGGCTTCCACAGAGGGCTTCCTCCGTGTGAGATTATATTTGACAACAATTTTGTCATCATTGCATCGCATTCTTTAGCTGAATGTCTAAATAGTTGATGGTCCTCCACGAATCTAACAAATATAATGAGTTCCCCACCTACTTCTGGTTCAAAAGTTTCCCCTACATCATTTACAACTTTCTCTGAATAAACATTGAAAAAGTATATAGGTGAAAACAAATTCACGTCTCTATTATTTTTCGGAACATTGTTCTTCCAAATTCTATTATTCAGAGAGAAATAGTATATCAAGGTTAGTCATTCTCTTGTGTGCACTCATGAATAATAAGAAATTAAATTTATCACAAGTCACATGATTGAGATATAAATTAACAGATATCCAAATCATTTAAATGGTAAATATTGAAATATCTAAATACTGGGAGGATAATTTAAAGTACTAAATACAAATTCATTTTAATTAAAACATGAAAAAACATCTAATAATTTTAAATAATTGATTAGTTCTTAATCCATTCCACATTTTATTGATTATGTATTTGGTGGTTTATCCAAGATTTGATATTTTTTCAGTTGAAAATATGATAATATTAAGTGGAATATGTTGTTATTGTTATCATGTATAAGCATTTTTTATAAAGCAAAATGAATATATGTTTTCTACCATATGATAAAATCATACATCATGAAAAATGGAATTAAGAAACAATAAAACAAATATAATGATATGGATTAAATTCACTCACTTCCTTTTATCGTACTTCACACTTTATCACTTTATGCACAATCCTGAGCACAAAACCGTTTTTACTAAGTTTATTTTTTTCAATATATAAAAGTAAAAACTCCATTGTAACTGCCAAATCAAATAGATAGTTCTTTGTGAAGAATCACCTTATGATTAATAAGTAACTTATACTTTCAGGAAACAAAGGATATGAGTGCCATTCGTTTATGGCGGCGAATATCAATAATTAATGGAACACCTGGTCGAAGATCCAACAGTGAGATGGACATGCAGAATATACGATTGAAAAAGGTTATTTTTATCTTCAACTTCTTTACTATATATATAGTTCAGCTTTTTATCCATTTATCCTTTTTATCCATATCCATCCACAGAGAGGAAAAAACCAGAAAAAATAGCAATAACACTTTATAAAATATTTTACCCAGTGCATGCTCGTAAGAAAGATAAAAATGTTTATATAACATGAGTAAACTTAATAAAACTGATCAGATTTTCAAACAAATATAATGGTGAAACCACTAGATAAAATATACATTTCTATTTTTATGATTGTATTTACATTCTACCTCCTAGAATACATCCTTTATAAAGTGTAAGGTCTTGCTCGTTCGACCCTTTCCCTACCCAACCCTCCCCTCCTTCTTGTGTGGTTATATAAGCTTTCTGTGAATGAGTAAACACAGGGGGTCCATAATCACTAAGATCTGGATGTGGAACACTAGGTTGATGTTGAGGACAAGGAAGTTATAGAATATTTTACTGGAAAAAATAAACATCCATGTTAGGGCTTAATAAGACAATATGAAAGGAAACTAGCGATTATGGGAGTGTGAAATAAGGCATAATCTATAGTAAATGAAGATATAGTCAGCATGAAGTAGCCATAATCCTGAATAGGAAATAAGTAACAAGGGCAGTATATATCTATATAGTGGGTGAGAGAATACTTTTAGTTGAAATAACATTCAGTGAACTTAGCAATGTTGCAGGTCTACATAATGAGCAATATGTATGCCTGAAATAAAAGTAGGGGGGAAGAAGTAGATTGCCTTTCATGGAAGGCTCTCTCAAACAGGAGTAGTGAAAGCTGCTGGTACAAAATTAGTAACAACAAGTCCAAAAAGAATTAAAAATCTGAATGTTACAGGAGTAACAACCAGGAAGGTATAAGAGAGGAGGAATTGAATGATAAAATTTGGGGACTAAAAAGAAGACTGAGATGAATAATATAAGGCAACAACTGAGGAAATAAAATAGGATGAATGACAGAAGAGCAGCCCAAGCGCATAGAAAGGAGATAAGGTGAAGGAGTGATGGACACATACAGAAAAGTGAGGATCACTTTGGATTTAGACATGAAAGCAAAACAGTAATGCCATAGGAATAATGATAGCATCAACAGAATGGAATATGAAACACAACTCGAATGATTTTGTATGCTTTTAGAAGGCATTTGACCAGATATTGTGGCCAAAATTAAAAGAAATAATGCAAGCATAGGAGTGGAACAGAGGGATAGATGTCTAGTATGAACATAGACATGATATAAATCTAGGATGAATCAAGTTTCACAAGAGGAAAATTAGGTCCAGCAGAGACAGGAAAGGAAGTGTGGTAAGGCCGTCCACTTTTGTACATGCTTTTTAACTTGATTACAAAAATAATGCAGTAAGAGGAATCCTTTAATTAGGTACTTAATTGGATGAGGAATAAATTTATTTATTTATATTTTGAGATTACCAGTTCTAGCTAGTAAATCAACCAAAGGACTAAAAACCACTGATTGTATTTCAGATAATCAATTTGAGATATATGGGATGAAAATATATTCTAATAAAACAAAAGTAGGGAGAAGGATCTTAGGTTTTCCCGGCGAATAAACTGGAGGAAGATTTGTAAAGAAAATGTAAAGGTACTTACTTAGAACTACTGTGCTAGAACTTAGATTAGTCACTAGTTATTAATGTAGTCTTTAGAGAAAAAGGGACTAGTGGCAAGGACATGAGAAGAAACATTAGAAAAGCACTAGGGTATTGACTAGACTAAATACGTGATGAAAACTTTAATATGGAGGCAATTGTTGTATGACTCCAAAAATAGGACCTTAAGAAAAAATGTTGAAGATGTAAGAGGCTTTTGATATATGGGTATGGAGACAATTGGAGAAGGGATGGAGAGGAATATGACAGATGAGGTACAAGACTTAGTATGCAAAGAGAGAAAGTTGTTTGGGGATACATATTTGAAGAAGCCAAGAAAAGTGAATGGAAGGGATATCACAAAATAATGTAATGTTAAAGATGGTGATAGAAGGCAGAATGTAAAGAAAACAAGATAGGAGGAAAAATAAGAATTTTGGTTGGATAAAATGTATGTAAACCTTAGAAAAATCAAATGAAGTAAGGCAAAGAACATTAACACTGGAGTCCTTCAAAAACCTATCCCCAGTCTGCTTTATAATAATTATTATTATCATTGTATGTGTGTTGTATACTTATTATTTTCTATGTCCTCTAGATGGCCCTTGATGTGCTGGAATGGAATCCAGATGAAGTTCAATTCCCAGTAGAAGGGAAGTTACACTATACACAGCCTACTGACAGCAAGTGGAGAAAAGGGCAAACAGTAAAACTGGCTGCTGTAAATGCTCTCCTAGTTACCCATGGAAAGGTAATAAGATGTCATTATGTCTGCCGAGGATATTTTTTTAAATTAAATTGCTGTAACATTATAGTTAAAATAATTTTTTAATAAAAAGAAAATCAGAAACAACCAAAGTCAAAAATGTGTAACAGATAGCAACTGTTAATCAATAACTCTAGCATGTAATCAAGTGTCATAATTGCATAAATATGATGCACACCATACCT
This sequence comes from Rhinocypha anisoptera, assembly GCA_011762765.2. Taxonomy (NCBI): domain Eukaryota; kingdom Metazoa; phylum Arthropoda; class Insecta; order Odonata; family Chlorocyphidae; genus Rhinocypha; species Rhinocypha anisoptera. The sequence goes on from WURS02168694.1 coordinate 11,905, forward strand.
TAGGGCATGAGCTCAATTACTCAGATTAAATTCTCTTTAGCAATATTTTTAACCTACAATAACAATTATCTGTAACAGAATGTCCTTGGATGGAGGTAATACCTAAGTTCCAAAGTTCATTGGACTTCTATTTTATATTTCCAAAAGATTATTATTTTCATGTCATAATTTGTAATCCATTCAATAAACTGAAATAGGTTGTACAAATATCACAAATTTATCACGTCCAATAATATGAAAAATAACCATTTTTCTGTTGGAAATGAAGAATAAATGTAATTTCATCACTTGGGTACACTGAGGTATTTCCAGTTGCTTACCATGTCATCAATGATGGAGAAAACTTTTAACATTTATAATAGGAAATATATTTTAAATTGTAACTGTGATTAGTTTGTCAATGGGACTTTAATATGTTAATACCAATTTCAATTCATAATATATTTTAACAGCTTAAGGTGAACTGTAGTGGAGAAATACCGGAACCAGTGTTAATGTTCCCCAGAGACACTGGCATCAAAGAAGCAGCCCTATTGCTTGTCAAGGAAAAATGCAATAGATATTCATTATTAAGAGTGAGTATTAAATAACCATTATGTGTGAAGAGCCTATATCTTTCTTTGAAAGAATCTTTATTAAAGGCTCCATGCTTCTCAGTTGTGGATCAGTTATACATTGTGTTTGTAGAAAGAGTATTAAATTTTGAGAGTCACATGTTACCATAATAAATATCTTGTTTTAAAAACTTTTACCACAAAGCATTCCATTCTTAACTGATTAACATAATTATTTAAAGGAAAACCAGAACACAATACAAAATTCTCAATAAATAGTTATTTTTTTAATTCAGTTGGTAGTAAACTAAAATAAATACATGTTTCTCAAATCATGCCATTAATATAACAATGTAATTCCCAGCAGTGTTTTAATTCAGGTATATAAGCGATTCTGTTTTATTCATAATAAGAAGGCAAATAGACAAAGCTTAGAGATAAGAAAAAACTATAAGAATGACAATTAATTAGTCCCTTTTCTCTTCAACAATAGGAACCATTGTTTTTGGATAGATGTATTATATGTAAAGAGATGGATTGGGATGACTGCTTTGAGGTGCAAGAGCTTTCAACGAAAGACACATATATCTTTAAGGTAAGGAGCAATGCCTTTCTCAAAGAACTTTATTACTAAAGTTTCAAAGGTAAAGGGTAAGCATTTTTCTTAACTTGCCTTTGTTAATTATTTCTAGCTTCATGAACTTGCAGTACAGCATGGTAACATGATTTTTTTGTCAGTTAGTAACTTCTAGTTTGGTTTCATATAAAACTAAAGGGAGAACCTCAGCCAAAAGCTCTTGAATCTAAAAGAGGTCCTTCTTTACTCGGTTGGACTAGTTATATATGAGTTTAGTGAGCAAATCACTACAGTAAACTTTTTAATAATAACTAATGGAAATATCTTTTAAATTAAATTTTGGATTTGACCATACAATATTTTGTTAATTTTTACTGAATAAATAACATAATAGGATAAGAATAAAGAGTATAATAGAAGAAGTAACAATGATCTTGAGAATCACACCCTAATTATTCTTTTTATTTATAGGGAGAAAGTATGGAAGTAACACGTCAATGGTATCAAGAGCTGCAATATCATGCACTGGGTCTAGGTCCTTGGAGGAAAAGGCGCAATGCTCTTGCCAACATTATGATCAACTCTATGGCACGTAGTTGAAACAGCCAGAAAGGTCTCAACTGTATATTGCAAAGTATTGAACAAGCTGTTCAACAGCTAACACAATGCCTACATAGTTAAAACTTTTAGTCATGTGACCTTAGGAGTATTCATGAATGAATGCTATTGCTAAACTATAAATCTAAATCATGCCACAGTCCAAGGGTATTACTTTATAAGAAAATTATTTATTTGCTTCCTGGAGAGAATTCAAAAATATAAAGTTTCTAAAGTGTTGCATCAGAGGCATGTCATCATTACAGGATCCTTTCCCCAGACCTGACATAGTAAGTCTTTGCTAGTTCTAAATTTTCCAGGACTCAAGAGTTATTTATTTAACTTGTTACTATGTCTATTGTTAATATTAGAATACTACATTTTTTGAGTAATTTTTGTGCAAGACCAAGATTAGCCACAGGAGTTAAATGAAAGGAAAACCAAACTGATGCAAACATGAGTAACCTGTGGAAAATGTACTTGTTGATGGAGCAGCTATTTAGAAGACTGAATATTTGATACAGACGTGTTGAATGGAGATGGGTAAAACTGTTAGGTCTTCTAGTGTTTTTAACATTTTGATTTTGGATTTGTGTCTCTTAAGCTGTGTATCCAAAATCTTTCATTCTGTGATACTTATTAGTGTAATCTTCCTATTAATACATAATGAAAAAAATGTGTATAGTTGTATCATATTAATTTTTAAAAGTATTTTGCTTGCATTCTTCCATTGTGGAAGGAAAAGTAATATTAACAGACAATCACTTTGAAGCTTCAAAATCTGAATACATTTTGACAATGGCAACATAAGTCTTTGCATCTTTCTTTGTAGACATAAAAATGTTAAAATTTGATACCATACTGTGTTAAATAAAAATAATGTATTTGTTGAAGCTTGTGTTATTTCTTCAAAGAAATAGAGATACTACTATATATAAATATCATAAAGAAAATTTCAATAAGTCACCAGTAGTTGGCACACACACAATAGCTTGACAAATGACAATTAATGCTTTCATCCAGCCTATAAGCACAGCTTCAATGAAGTAATTGTTGAATTAAAGTTACAGAAATAAAAGAACTACCTATTCCAAAGATAACTTTTAAAACTTGGTGAGAGAAGATATCAGATCAGCCAAAGATTTAGTATACCTAAAAGAAATACATATTACATACCTTCGTGTTTTGGTGGATTTGTTTTATGGTTTTTCTTTTTAAGTACTTATGTTTAATTCATTATTGTTGAATTTTGATTGTGAAGATTTTCCTATAAATACAAGCTAGATTAAGAAGAAAGATGCAATAAAGAGAGGCCAAGATAGACCAGAAGCACTCTCTTGTCAGCTGTTTTCCAAGAGACCATCTAGTACCATGACACATACTCCCAGACAGCAAACATGGCCAGACATTCCATAGAGGACATCTGGTCAGTTTGGTAGAGGAATGAATGTATTTCTAAATCCTGTTGTGTGGCTTAATAGACAACAAAAAGACAAAGTTCACTTAATATCAAATTATAAATATTTCAATCAGGAATAGCAGTCTTTCTCCCTAATCAACTGATACTTTTACATATGAGTCCTTTTCTTCAAATTCAGCCAGTATACACTTTCAAAGGTATCAGGAGCCACAGAAATATTAACCCATGACCTCAGGTGAGTGGTAAATCAATGAAAACAATACATTGCCATGTCCTACTTCCAAAACATATGAAACATAAATATCCCCTAGCACAGGCTAATACTCAAAAACCAATCTCAAAATTACAATTATGTGCACATCTGTATATTCCAATCATTATCCCAATGGTAATAAAAAGTATTGTATTTGTTATTGTGTACAATTTCTTTCAAATAAAGTGATTGAGACTTTGAAAATGTATGTGCACATCTACAAAACCATTCATATGACACAAGCCCATAAAATTCCCCTTTCGTGTAGTCTTTTAAGTTGTCAAATAATTTCAAAAGACAATGGATTTTATACGACATTAAAAGAAAAGCTAGCAGAACACATCAAGGATGTTATCCCTTGTCTTGTAGATTTCTAAAGACATTTAAAAGAGGAAAGTGGCAAAAATTAATAAAATTTTGCAATAACAACAGAAATAAAAACTTTGCGTTCCACACGAAATATAAATTTATTACTCAACTACTTTATTTCTCTTTTTATCAACATAGATTTCCACAAAGTCTTGGCCTTAACCATTTCTCGGATGAAAATTTCACAAGACAAAATAGTTGACTTGAGAGAGAGATTGAACGCCTAATCTAAATGCCATACAGAGAAGGGGATAATTTACAGGCAACATTTTTCTTGATGACGATAATAGCCTAGACCAATCTCTTTAAAATGAAAGTTGATATTCGATAGACCATTAATAAAACTGAAAATTTGATAAAAGAGCAGTGTTCACGACCCATAATCTGTTTATAAACACTTTTAGCCTTGGTGTTGCTTACAACATATCATGTTTGGGTAAACAACTAGAATTTACCAGATAGTTTGCCTCAAGAGTCTGCCTGATCAGCCTCAGTCTACCAAGCTGATCGGAAAAAAGAGCATACAGTGAAAAAAGATATAATAGTTGCTCTGGGCATCATGTTATTATATGAGGTATATACAAGTACAAATTAGAACTAAGTTACCCTACATTGTGACCTTCCAACAAATACTTCATTTTGATTTAAAGTGATGGTTTTTATTATGTCTTCAACTTCTATGATATCAGAAAACAATAAAAAGAATGTAATAAAAAGTTTAGTTATAGAAGGACAGATCGAAAAACCCACAGTAACTTGTTTGGTCAGAGCTTGAACTATCATAAATCAATACCAAATAACAGAAACTAAAATTTTGGACAATTAATTTTTGGTGAGCATTCAATGTTAGGATTCTCAATTGGTTTGTACTCGGTTACAGATTGTACTGAATCATTTCTGGAAGGGGTGTTAGGGGAAACCAAATGATAATACTGCTTACTTAGGAAACTACTTACTTTGGTGAATAAACTGTAAAAACAATCACAAATGAAGGAGAATACCACAGTGCTATATATTTCTTTCCAAATAAAGAATTACCTGAACCTTATTGAATGAAAGTTAAGCTCAACACTGAAAAATAATCACCAATTTGAGAAAGATAGATGAAAGTTTGAAGAAAGCATTAACAATACTTCACAGCAATAAGGTACCTCGATTCAACCATTACCCAGAAAATATTTAAAGCTCTGGGCCACTTGACAGAATCCACACCAAGAATACAAATATATTAATTTTAGCTTATGAAATCCTAATGCCAAGTGCAAGATCCAATAGAGGCATGGAGCCCCTCACATTGTCACCACTAGTTATCTGACCCCTAAATAATCCATGACCTCACGATTAGGCCTCATCCGGCTCAAGATTCCTATGTTGCATCACTCAGCAAAACATCAACCTAAGAAATACTACTTTAACAGATCTCCAGAATTAAATTTCAATAGCATCATCATTATACTTCAGCAACTCCTCAAGCGTAGCCATATCCTTCATTTCTTGGTGGCTAATGACACTTGAAATACACCCAGTATACTAATCAAGTGTGGCAAACCCAAAAGTTTTAAAAGATACTTCATCATTCAGAATATATGTACACCAATTAGCCCATTCTGTTCCAACAAGGTACAGAATTAAATCAAAGAGCTCATGCCCTTTGAAGAGAATGCTCATAAGAGCCTAATCAACAAACTATACTAAAAGTACATTCCTTTGGATGCTGGGAATGTTTCCTTTACTCTTAATGGATAAGAGAAAAATTAATTTGCAGTAAATTTTTGTTCCCTACTTGTGATACAACTGGGCTATTGGCAGGTCCTACAGCTATGGATTTAGATTCTTAAAATGTTATATTGGAAATTACCTTTTGATAAAATTAAAACCATGATACCTTTAAGGAAAAAGGGTACAAATAATAACAAAAAGAAAACAATAAATGCCAATTTTAATCAGCATTTCCACAAAAAACACTACATGAGGCTCCATTCACATTTTTTTTCGTCTCACATTAAAATCTGCATAATCGTCTCACATAAAAACTGTCTTTAACAGCAATATAACCCACAATTCGGCAAACGCTATTCAAAATGTACAAGAAAAACGTAACATAAACCAGAATGTGCATAAACTAACATAAACACTCATTTCTAATCCAAAAGGTTTAAGAATGTGCAGTCTATTGAAATACCTGAATTTTAATTATTTGTTGGTACGAGTCGTATCACAATTCGAAGTCTCATTTTGGCATAATACGAAGGCATAAGCAGACTGGAAGAATATCTCAGCAAGTCATCATTTTCTCAACATCTTCGGGGGGAAACATGCAAATACCAAGAGGTAATTTACTTTAATTCAGAATTATTTAACAAATTCAACAAATATATGTGACTAAGTCTTGTCTGTCACATTTTTCTCTTCCGACTGCAATGTTTGAAACATGATTGTCTATGATTTGATCAATTCTACACATATTTACAGGAGACATATATGGCCGGATGTTTAAACTTTTCGCCTCAGTGATCACAACATAAGACACATTATACAGAGTGACTACTCTAAACAACTACTCAATAGTCAATACTCGGTCACTCATCCAATTTCATTAGTGCAGTTGATAAAATACAAGAATATAAGAGAAATTAACATAAATAAATTAGGGGCAATAGGCAAACTAAAACAACATTTTAAAAGTTATCACCATGATCAGAAGCAACCGCAAAGCCTTGACATATCGTTAAAAACACTTGAAAAAGGAAAACCCTTACCGTCACATTTGTAGCAATGGGAAACATAAAACATGCCAAAAAACAATAATTACAACAAAAAACAAAGATATTTATATCTAGAACATGAGTGAAATAAATAGTATGATTAAAATAGAATAAAAATTGGATTGAGTTGTAAGTTAGTTTTGAGTTAATTTTCTTTTTCAAAAATACTTTTGACGTCAGCAAACACTTCATCAGCATTATTGTTGGCCGAAACCTGCCTCAGCAGATTAAGAGATTTATAATGCTCTATAATAGGCATTGTATCATTTACATAGGTGTTAAACCTTTTTTTTAAACTATCCATATTATCATCTGATCTTCCACTGCCAGCAGAACCACGCTTTAGGCACCTTTCTAAACAAACTTCTTGGGGACAATCGAAATAAAGAACAAACTGAAGGTGAACTTCATTTGACATTTGCTTGTTCCACCCATTTAGATTTTCTTCGCTTCTTGGAAAACCATCAATTAGGAAGTGCTGCGAATTGGATTTCTCCATGGCATCTTTCAATAAACTGCAAGTGATTTCCACAGGCACTATTTTGCCGTTCCGAATGTAATCCTCTATAAGCTCGCCATGCTTCGAATTCGGTTTTGCTCTTTCTTCTCTCAACAGATCGCCTGCTGACAGGTGTACATAACCGAAATTTTGAACGATCTTCTCGCACTGGGTACCTTTGCCAGAACCCGGTCCTCCCAAAACGAAAACAACTTTCTTCATTTCAGCAAGGGAAGGATAAACCCTGCTTATGAAAGCAAAAGTACGAATCAGGTTGCCGTGTTTCTGGAACAGAGTGAAAAACCTTTAAGCGTAATTCAATTATGATTCACTGATCTCACAAAATTCAAATCCGTTATACCGAAACTTAATAACTGCGTTGCTCTGGGGCACCGGCGTAAAACTGTAAGAGCTTTACCATATATATAGCAGCTACACGATAATCGATAACATACACAGAAGCAAAACCTTGATCTTCAATGACACGTCGATGAAGCGTTTTTCGTATCACTGTATATGCATGTAGCCTTTTGCGAAATAATGAGAATAATTCTTACAAGGTATTTGTTATTCTTTTTTATTATTTTTATAACATTTTTCTGGAATTCATAAAAATTCGATAACGGAAGTAAAAAATTACAAAACTAGGTCAGCGCATACTCCTATGACATATGATATTCTGAGTAAGTATAAATCTCATTAAAAGTATATTTGTGTCGCTACTAATAAATATTTAATATATTTCCTCAATATCTGTAAGAAGGAACAAAATAAAACCAAATATGATATTCAAAATTGATCAGATAACAAATGAAAGTTAATACCAGCGATGAGATGCTAGCGACATCACATTGAAGAGGCGCTCCCGCCCCTCTTTAAATCGTAGGTAATTTTTTCAATCGCGGGATTTTATATAAGGTTCCTTTTAAAATCTTCAATAAACTAAGACCAACTTGTTCAAACAATTAACAGTATTAATATGTTTAAGTGGGTACTCATATGGCAATGAGTTACTGTAGGTTGTGAAGGAGGGTGGAATGTTGGGTAAGCGTAGCAGGGACTTATGAGATAGGGGTCTTCTAGGAAGAGGATAGGGATTTCGGATAGAATGATAGCTGGTGGGAAGTTTTCAATTTGAAGTAAGTTAAGATGTAGTGGGAAATTTAACCCGAGACTCACCAAAAACCTACCTTAACCGGGATATTATCCTTTATTCATTATGTTTAAGAGATTAATTTACTGTGAAGAAACCTGAGTAGCAAGTCGCCTATTATGGCCACAAATATATCAATGAAACACCAACAGAGACAAAAGTCAAACAGACACATGATGAAGGGTAATCCACCAGTTAAGGTAGGTTTATGATGTATCTTAGGTTCTATTTTCCCACTGCATCTTACTTAACCTCTCTGCACACTTACCATCACCTATCATTCTATCCAAAATCCCCATCCTCTTCCTACCACTACCTCGCTTACCCTACATTCTACCCACTATCACAACGCTCAGCAACCCATTGCCTCCAAGTACTCCTTCCATCTATAATTCCCGCACTCTTTGAATCTGCTCTCCTCGGCAATCATTCTTAGCACTTCTTCATAAGTTTTCTCCTCTGCCCATTTCACCCTCTCAATCCTTCACAAAACCCATTTCTCAAAAGCCTCCAATCTATGCTTGTTATTCTTCCACGTGGACTAGGTTTCAGACCCATATACTACTACACTCCATATGAGGGTTTTCACTAATCTTTTCTTCAATTCTCTATTAAGGTCCCTGTCATTAACTCCTTCCTTTTCACAAAAGCCTTTTTTGGGAAACAATTCTTCTAATATTCTGGACACTTCATCTATTTTCCTCTATGATGTTTCCTAAATAAGTAAACCGTTTTACCTGTTCTAATTTTTGCCCTTCTAGTATGATATATAGCCTAGCCTTCTTATTTATTGAGAATCTTATTACTTTCGTTTCCTTTCTATTAATTTTCATCCCAAACATCTCATATTGGTCCTGTAAAGCACTCAAACAAAGTGTGCAGACCTTTGGATGAATGACTAACTAGGCCTTGCTCATGAGATTTAATGAGTTCCCCACTAACTTTTACACCTTCCTCCACCATTTCCTATGCCTCTTTTACCATCTCCTCCGAGTACACATTAAAAAACACAGGAGACAGTGGATGTCCGTGCCTTACTCCCCTTCCTAAATGTGCCCATCCAGACTTCCCATCTCCAACCCTTACTTTTGCAGCTTGAGCCATATAAATTTTTCCAATGAGATGCCTATCCTTCTGATTTTTTGCAACATTTCCATTAGTT
>WURS02168805.1:0-21252 GCA_011762765.2 Rhinocypha anisoptera
ATAAGGAATCGCAAAGGATATGAGAGCAGAAATACTGATTATTACCTCATATTGATGATGCCCAACACACGTCAAGACAAGATCTAAAATTTTTACTGCATAATGAGGTTTTCCATCACTACTTTCACTCACTATTTTACTAAAGAAAGCCTCTGCCAGCTCAGTAAAGATTCTACAGTAGTTGATTGACCTGAAAAACAAGTTGATTTAAAAATAAGACATTCTGATGCTCATACAAGCTCGTATTAATTCTTCTCTAATTTTTTATCCAAATCAGAATGCTAATAGGTCAGCACCACCGCTGAGTATCTTCAGGTACACAAATGTTTAATCAATAAATAAATGAGAAAAGCAAATATAGGATAAAGCACAAAAATGTTAAAGAGAGACACTGACTGAATGAGAATTGAATAAATTGAGCAGTTAGCAGCTCAGCCATTAGCAAACAAATGACTAATTTCAAAATATATATCATGCACTTGTATGCCAAGAGTATCAAGAAACTCTTCAGTACAATTTGAATAACAAATCATTTAAATTTAAAGAAAAAATGCCATTTGGTCATAAATAATGTTAACAATTAATTATGTGCTATAAAAGAAAGAAACCAAAATACTTCTCTGTGTCCTCCTGAGCTACTGAAAGGTGATATCCTTCCTCCAATGCAATAACTGCACTAAATAACTGCATTTCAAATTCCTTTTCACAATGAATATTACCCAAACAGGTCAAAAGAGCACATATACAATCTGTTGCTGCTTCATGAACTGCAGAAGGGGCCTGTCAATGTAAATACATCTTGTTATTAAAACTATTTAAAAGTTGGGATACTATAATAATGAAATGGAGTGACTTCAGAGGGGGAAAAAATATGTATTCTATATGAGAAAGCGAAACCACTGCCAAGAAAAAAATACCATCCCTATAATTATGAATAAAACTGGGAAAATCCTCATTAATGCCATGTTGTCATCATTTGTATGCATCCTCCTTAACTCAGACTGAACATCTCCAAAACATTCATCTGACCCATTTTCAATCATCTTTGTCAACAAACCTTAATAAATTATATGATGTTTCAGAAAGTTAATTAAATGATGTTCTATTAAAAATCAAAAACATCAGTTCATAAGTGTCCTGTAATTAGGTAAATCAGGTAATGCTTAAGTATCAGGAATATTTTTTGTAACTACCTATTCAACAAGTAGATTTCCACGATGTGTCAGCTCCTACACCCAATCATGTTAAATTTGTTGTTCCAGTACCCTCCAACATAAGGGTAGGTGTAGAAAAGCTTTATGAACACAAGACTTACCCTAGGAATACTTCTTGTCTAGATCTAGTTACCAACAGCCCTCTATTTCATATAATGTTCCTATTCCTGCCTCTACTTTTTTTACCCAATATTCTGCAACCCATTCACAATTTTGAGCGACTCACTATCTCAGAATACCCCTTTCAAATTGTAAATGACAAAAAATACATAAATTTAAGAGAGGTGGTCCAAATTTCATCATAATAAAGACAAAATTATTATTAAAATTCTATCATCCTTGCCCTCTTCAAGGTTTCACCTAACATCTGCTTCTACTCATCTATGATGCCTACACTTCTTCATTAGTTATTCTCTCCAGCTATTTTTTTTTTCCATATGCTGCCACATCCTCATCTCAAAAGCCCCTTTAATGTCCACTCATCTTCTTTCCTCAAGGACAGAGTTTCACAACTATATAAGACTGAGCTTCATATTATTTTCATATAAAAACCTCTCACATTCATCCTTTAATACAATCAGCAAGGTCTGTAGTCTTTTGGCTGAATGACTAAACTGATCTAAGTTCACTGTGGAGGCCGTCACTTGGTGGAATTCCATGATAGAGTAATGGTTTTTTAATAACTATTATATTTCCACATAAGATACAAAAATTACAAAACACGACCAGTTTCTGTGATGATCGCCATCATCTGGTTGTGTTTTGTAATTTTTGTATCTTTTGTGGAAATATAATAGTTATTAAAAAAATGCAGAAGTCCTTAGAATATTAAATCAATTTACATTTGTTCATCATAGACTTCTGACAAGCCTTTTATAGGTAAAACAGAGAAAATATAAAAAATCTGTAAATTAAGAGGCTATGACATTCCAGATAAATTGATAATATACTTTTATTGAAATGGCATTCAAGGAATCCCAATATAAATCTTTTGTTGAGCGTATTTTAAGTTGAGCATTTAAGATGATACTCTGGCACAAAACTAGGATGCATTCTCAGCTGTGCTGATCAACATGGTTTAAAATAAAGTAATAAAGAATAGAAATTATAGTTAATTATTTTTTACAAAACCAAACAAGGATTTGTATATTAGGATGTATAGCTGTGATAGTGTGCAAAATGTGAATGAACTTAACTCTTTTAGTGCCAACATACATTACAACTAGTATATGCCAAAATGCCAGGTCTTTTTTTGCATATACCAATTCCATGTACCTAGACATTTTTTATGCTAATACATTGTCCAAACTTTGTTGCTTCCCTTACAAAAATGATTGTAAAAACAAAAAAAATCTTTAAATTTCAATCTATTTCTTCACTTATTTCTATCACAAAATTTTTAATCATCATTGTCTTTTGAATTGTTAGTAAATAATATTTATATTTTACTTTACAGATGTCCAGAATATATGTATTTAGCTAAACTGGAGCCAAATCATGCTGTAATAGTGACAAAATACTGGCCTTATGCTAGAAAAAACACATTGAATATTATTACTCAGATAATTAATGTTAACAATACAGTGGGAATGTTCAAGAAGAAGGATTCAACTTTGGTGTCTTGGGCACTGAATACATTTTATGGTGTTGGTATGCTTCATACACTTGAAGAATTTCGGAGGAAAGGCTATGGTAGTATAGTTGTTCAACAGTTGGTCAAATCTCTTGGGGAGAAAGGGATTAACGCATACACCAGTACTCATTCTGATAATCTTGCTGCTGAGTCTCTTTTTATGAATATTGGATTCAAAAAATTAGAGGAAGTAAAGTTTATGAAGGCTGTGTAGCATATGTGTTTATTTTTATTTGTATTTATTTAAGGTATAATTGTAAAGTCTTGTAGTAATATGTATCTACCAGCTATCTTTCATTACCTGTGGTTAGAAATGTTGACTCTGGAATAAAGTTTGACAAAAATCTGTATTGATTTGGGATGAATCATATTTAAGCTGGGGATGAATACTACATGCAATCATTTACAGGGATTAATTGGTGATAGATTTGCATTGGTCTTACCTTGAACCATCAAAAGATTGACACTAAAATTCTCACTAATAACGTTTCTTTGTCCTACGTTTTCTGGAATTTAAAATCTGCACTTTAGACTGATAACTTTAATGCTTGCATGCATAAAATAAGAATGAGATGAAATAAGTGAAAACATGTTTTCACTTCTTTCGTCTCATTATTATTTTGATACATTTATAAAACGTCAATTGTATAATAAACAACATTTGTTCTCTTGTTCAATCTTTCACAACTAATAATGATAAAAAAATAACAAAGAATTACAAAAATATTTCTCTACCACAAGTCTTACCACAATAGAAACATTGTTTAGACTGTGGTGTTACCATGGTTAAAGGAAATGGAAAATTATCATGGGCTTTTTTTTTATCATAGTCTTCAATAAACTAGGGAATATGCATGAAAAAAGTAACTTATTGTATCAAATACTCTGCCCGTTATACTTGTAGTGATTTTTGTGGATATGACCGAGTACTCTGGTCTGAGACTAAAAACTGTTGGAAAAAATATTTTTTTCTCCTCCTAGAACATTGTGCCTGAACTGAGGACATATCAGGCATGACATTGGCACAGTCTAAACTAGTTTGTCTAGACTGTTAGTCTAGACTGATGTTTGTGTCGCGTCAAACAGTTTAGACTCTTATATTGAAAGCTCTTACAATGTATACAATAATCATAAAGCAAAAGCAGGGTTTTATAAAGTATTCCAAAACATAGTCTGATCCCAATCTTGGGGCTTCCTCAGCTATGCACTGTGACATAAGGAAAGTTTTTTTGCAATTGACTTTTATTTATAGAGTTAGAGTAGAATCACAGGTAGAATTCATAATGTCTGAATTTGGATTTCCATAATAGATAAAAAGTGAATTACTACTATTAGTGTAAGGCTATAAAGAAAATAAAATGAGAAATTACTTTTGGATGATTTATATCCTCTAATGCCTCATAAAAGCTTGTAGTTATGTTAGTACCCGCTATCTTCCATTACCTGTGGTTAGAAATGTTAACAAAAATCTGTATTGTTTCGGGGTGAATCATATTTAAGCTGGGGATGAATACTACATGCAATCATTTACAGGGATTAATTGGTGATAGATTTGCATTGGTCTTACCTTGAACCATCAAAAAATTGGCACTAAAATTCTTACTAATAACGTTTCTTTGTCCAATGCTTTCTGGATTTTAAAATATGCACTTTAGACTGATAACTTTAATGCTTGCATGCATAAAATAAGAATGAGATGAAAGAAGTGAAAACATGTTTTCTCTTCTTTCGTCTCATTCTTATTTTGATATATTTATAAAACGTTTAATCTCTCACAACTAATAATGATATAAAAATAACAAAGAATCTCAAACATATTTCTCCACCACAAGTGTTAACACAATCGAAAATTGTTTTGACTTTGGTGTTACCGTGCTTGAAGGAGATGGAAAATTATCATGAGCTTGGTTTTTTATAATAATCTTCAATAAACTAGGGAATTTTCGTGGATCTGACCAAGTACTCTGGCCTGAGTCTAAAAACAGTTGGAAAATATGTTTTTCACCGCTCCTTGAACACTGCCTGAACTGATGACATATCAGACGACGTTGGGTACAATTGATTCGTTATTAGTCCCGAGATTTTGGGAGATGTGAACAGAATACTATTGGGTTAATAACCGTTTTCCTCTGGTTGTGTCCTAAATCTTTAATCGTGGCCATTGATCTTTAAATTACCACAAAGGCATATTGTTTATTATTCATTGTCATCTCTGTGATTTTCCTTTAAATTCATCCGCCCTTCGCACATTTTTAAATGTCCGATTTATGTTGGCAGCTTTGCTCTAGTCCGTGGGATTCGTGGGATTATAGTTTCGTGGGCCAATTTCAGTGTCAAGTCGGGTAACTCGGAATAACACGCTAAACCAAAGCCTAGCATCCCTACTATAGCTACATCTAGAAGGCACTGGATCGATAAAAGAATTTCATAAAATGATAACAGTTGCCATTTACGTACAAAATTTTCTGAGTTATAAATAATAAATTGAAAAAATGTGTTAGTTAAAGATTGTACTGATATTAAAAGACTACATTGGTGTGTTTGAGTGTATCAGAGTCACAGCCTTGAAGATACAGCTGGGATTTGGGTTTGTTTTTATAGCATGGCTGGACGTAAATCTCTGATGTTTACTAGGAATGTCTTGAAATTCTCTAGTAGGAAATTCATGTAATGGGCAAATGCAATGGATCAAGTTAAAAAGAAAGAAAGGGGATCTTCAAAAAAGAAGAGGAAACCTGCAAACTTAGAACGCGAGGATTTTGATGCCGGACCTACGAACTTGGACTTAATTGAATCCGGTTTATGGTTAGGTGAGTAATGGCATTTCTGACTTTCAGCCGAAATAATCTGCTTCTTTTGTTAGTTTTGAGTAGCAATGGATTCAAATTAGTATGAGAAAAATTAATAAATATCTGTGGATTGAATACTGCCTTACAAACGTTTTGAGATTTTTGGGGTTTTACATTCGAATACTCTCCTGAATATTGTGATTGTTTTAATCCGAAAATTTTATTGGTTTAGTTTTCATCGTTATAATTGAAATTATTTCAATTCTACAAAAATGTCTAATTGTTTCCACCTTCTGCTCTCGACGACTTATTAATCATTAAATTTTTTCTATAAATATTCCTTACAGCTCAAATTTTTAAGGAGTTGATCTGTCATGGGCTAAGAAGCTCAATTTTAAATACCAGTAAAAATAAGTAGATATTGTATTTCGAACCAACCTAAGTATGTGTACGATTTACAAGAGTGTTGGCAGTTTCTCAATTGAGAAGTACACCACATTTCAATGTCCTCATAGAGGGCTAATTAAATATAATGAAAAGTAGTTTATTCAGTCGAGCTAAAGAAAGTGTAACAACGTAATTTAAAGTATTACCTTCCTACATTTATCTATATATTTGATTTGATGATAACATTCAATGGTTTTTTAGTGTTATAATCACTGCACGTTTGCAGGAGTTGACATCAAATTAATCATCTTAATACTAGGTTTCTTTCCGTCAGTTATAACACACAAAGGTTCATATTTCCGTGGAGGAAGTGGTTACACAGTGTGCCTAATGGCTTTTCAGACTGTGTAGCAACTTCCTCTAGGGTTTGCATGACTGTTAAGTACCTTAAATTGATATCGGTCCTGGTAATTCAGACGCTTCAAAACTTTTCATGGCGAAATATGGAATAATTTTAATCTATATTAGGGTTTTATGTAGTAAAATATTGAAGGATTGATTGGATGAGATTGAATGAAAAAACAGCCAAATCGGTAAACACATCAATGAAAATACTAAAAAAAACTGCTAGTGTAAAAAAAATCATGATCATCATAAAAACAGTTCTTTAGATGGTAGAATTTGAGATTAAATGAATCATTTTTAATTGAGTAGCAAATTCTTATATTTGTTAAAATTGTTATATGCTAACTACATTAATTGTTCCCCTATTTATAAAGAGAATACTAATAATAATGCTTTTGTTTCAGTTGGTTAAAAGTTATTATCAAAAGAACAATTAGAACAAAAAATTAATAATAATCGTTAATACATATCAATGCACCCACATATCAACATATAATCTTATAAACTTACATGCACATATGAAGTTTCTTAAAAAATGAGTGGAGGATGATGATAGAAGTAGGATAAAGAGAGAGAGACATATGTGTGTCCATCTTTTGTGTATTTATATATATGGACTAAAATTTACATGTTAACTTTTATTTATTTTCACAGAGTATTATAAACATGACTGGTTATGAATGATTATCATCATCATATGACCATCCATCTATCGACCAGATGATGACGATAACCGATCATTCAAAACCAGTCGTGTTTATAATAATTCTGTGGAAATAATTAAAAGTTAACACCTACATTTTGTGTCATTATGGAATTCCACCAAGTGATGGTGGCCTCTGTGGATTTTATTTGTATATTATTCTGTTTGTATATTATTGTTGACTGGATATAATTCTTTCCTAATATGCACACAAACACTTGTGTATCTACACATACATATGTATACAGCTCTGCTGTCACATTTTTCATATACAAAATATATGAAAAGGCTTAGCCTTCAAAATTCTAACAGCTTTAAAATGTGATACTTGGTGTATACTCTCCTAGATGTTTTTGTCATATACATCATCATCTTTAAATCTTTCCACTTCTATGGGATGTCCCACAATCCCCCCTCCATATTTTTCTGTCACTCCAGTTCTACACCTCCTCGACCTGCCTCCAGTTCCATCCTCTTTCCTCCAGTTTCTTTTTAACATGGTCTCCCCACCTTTTCCTTGGTCTTCCTGTCTATTCCCCTCTTTAGGTGCTTCCCATGTGCATAATGATCAAATATGTACTTTTTATGGTCATGTTGTTTTTTGCTGCTGGCTAGCATGGGAAGTTCACATTTTTATTTGTATTTCCATGTAGAGTATACTTGTCTGTAACCACTCTTAGTACCCTCCTTTCTCTAATGAGAATTTAAGTCTTCTATTACCATAAGTGCCATTTTTCTGATATTCACACGCATATTCTAAATCATCATAAAACTCTTCCCCTCTCTATAACTTCTTTCTCCCCGTTGAAGTATTGCTATTTATAATAATTACATTCCTAAATTTTCCTCTCAATCATATTCTACACATCTTTCAATTAATTGTTAAATTCCCAATAAACTTTTCTGTATTGTTTACTTTATTATAAATCCAACTATATATCTGCCAGTCCTCTCTGGGTCATTATAGTATAGTAATGTATATTCTGATTTATATATTCTTCCTTTTCATTGCCATCTAATTTCTTTAATTTCATTAATTCATTTGATACTTCATTCATTTTACCAGGTTTTTAAAAAGCCTAAATGTTACTTGTTGCAATCATTAAATCATTATTCTGTGGTAACTACCACTGCCATCTTCAGTTGCATCCTAGGGTTATTTATTAGTTCTGTGAAATTGTTTCTTTCTCTGTATTGAGTTGTCAGTCCTACACCCAACCTTTTTGTTCAGCCTATAACCTTTTACCTGTTTGACTTGGGTGGCCCCACCAAGAGCATATGTTCTGAGGCATAGCTCTAAGGCCCCTTTGCTGAAGAGAGTTGTGGTGGTATTGTTGTTTACATATTGCATGAATGTCTAGTTATTTATTATATGGTACATCTGAAAACACAACACCTATGCCTAAGGTGGGACTCGAACCCTTGTGGCTGGCTGGATAGCATTGTGTTGATGAAGATTGTCATGTTGTCTGCTAAATTAGTTGTGAATATTTAGTTTAAACTTTATTCACTTAATTTGGCTTTAGTTAGGAGAAGAGGAGAGGCAAGCCAACCGGGTTAGCCTGGTGGGTAGCATGCTCGCTGGCTATTTTTTTTTCTTTTGGAGGTGGTGTGGGAAATACATTTACACATATATTTTCTCCCCTTTGGTTGCAATGAGATCCGGTATGCGAGTACCTTCTTCAGTCTTATATCTTAGCTCTCTTTCCACATCATAGTCTAGGTTTCGCAGACTGCGCTCCAGGTAGCTTACCACCACGTTGTGCCTTTTGGCCCGTGGGCCATGGGTCTCGTGGCAGATCTGTAGCACATGGTTTGGAGTCTCCACGTCATCACAGCCAGCCTTACAGCTATGGTCCTCGAGCCAGCCGCAAGAGGTACGGGATCTGAGAGGAACAGCAGTTATCCTGAGTCGGATGAGATTGACATAATTATCCCCTGAAAGAAAGCGTGTTCCCTCCCCAACCCACACATTCTGCTGGGGAACCCCTCGGGCATGCCGTAGCATGGTGCCGTCTATTAAGTTATGGAGAGCTTCAGCCCATCTCCTGCTGACCGCTCTGGCAGTTCCAAAATGAGTGGTACCATCTGTGAACCTAAGGCAATTCCTAGCCAATTCTTTTGAGATGAGATCGGCTGCATGTTGCCCTGCCACATAGGTATTTTTGGCAAGGTTTACCAGTTTATTCCACCTCAGCGGCGGAATGGTCCATCGAAGAGACGGAATCCCCAATCCTCCATCGTCAATGTCTGCATGAGAGAAGGCGGACCGGCCGACCGGGTTAGCCTGGTGGGTAGCTTGCTCGCCGGCTAACCCAAAGATCATGCGTTCGAATCCCTCCCAGGGCATGGATCTTGTGTTTGTGCAGATGGGTTTTTTCAATGAGTTGAAGAGGTGCGAAATGAACTTAGCCGTCGAAGCACCCTATAAACAAAAATACTACTACTACTAGAAGGCAGACGAACAGTCATGGGGCATCCACAGCCATTTCCTCATAGCCTCTCAGGTGGCCCTATCCAGGGATCAATGAGCCCCAGAGTGACCACCCCGGAGGTTGCTAGGTGTAACAGAGATGGAATAATGCTTGCCTTTAGGTCCCACATCCACTGCTAGGGTTTCAGAGGTGAAGAGGTTGCCCTCTGCAACTTGTTTGCCAATAGGATTTTTAGATTAGGCATCAGACACCCTTCTGGTGAGAAGGGGACCCCAAGATAGCACCACTCATTGGACCTCTTCAGGGCTGGTAAAGTTGTCCTTCAGATCGTGAAGGTACAAGACGAATCAACCGCAACTCGTTTCTCCTTCGGGATATTTGACAACTACAGTGAAGCATTTAATGCGTTCACTTCCATGCCGCACTCCTGCAGGTGGTTGGTGGTTGTTTCCAGCAGGGACTGCAAACCTAATCTGGTGGATGCCAGGAGGATTAGATCATTCGCAAAGGCCAGGACATTATGTGACTCGACCAGACATTCTCACGCCAATGTCGACTGGGACTTTCACCATAAGTTCATCCATGACGAAGTTGAACAGAGTTGGAGATAGGGGGTCCCCCTGCCTGGCCCCTCTCGAGGGATGGATACATTCGGACACCCATCCCTTTCCCTCAAGTCGCGTCTGGCTCAAATCATATGCATGCTGTATGTAGTCTACCATTTCGGTCGGCAGTCCCTTGCGCCGAAGAGCCCGGGTTAGTGCATGGACCAAGATGGAATCGAAGGCTTTGCCTATGTCTCTATAGAGGCCAAATAAATCGGTTTGTGCTCTTCTCTATTGACTCTCAGGAATATGTTTTCAGAACAACCGTCACTTGACCCGAATGCTCTCTGACTGGGATCAATTAACACACCCCACAGGTGGCCAGCTAGCACCTTGCGAAAAGTTCAGAGTAGGACTGATGAGACCGTGGTGGGCCAGTAAGCTCCCGGCAGCTCAGAGTATTTCTTTTTTGGAGTAAAGACTTCTTGCCTTCGAAAGAGCCTCAGGGACCCTTCCAATATATAAGAAAATATTTAGTATCCCTTTTGGATCGAAATAGGCATAGATCTGACTAGACGCACAGAGAAACTCAGGTCCTGCTGCAGAAGATAGTCCCAGATAACTAGTTTCGACCTCTTCCCTTTGAATAGGGCCCCAGAGGGGCAAGGACTGCACTGTACCACCTCCTTCTTCGGGAATTGACTCGGATTGACGAGTCATTGTGTTCGTCCAATAAGAGATCATTGTCTCCTCAGGCACCATCAAGGTCTGGTCCAGCTGGTCGGACTCCAATAGTCTCCAACATCTCCATTGGTCCTTCCAGAGATTTTGTGCCTTGGCATACTTCCTTCGCCTGAGCTGTCTCTTATTCAAAGTGTGTATGTAGGGGAGAGCCCTCAGGCTGGAGTAGGGCTTCCAAAAAATCTTTTTGAGGTATAAGGCAAGGTCAGAGGCGAGATCCTCCTTATAGGTAACTTCGACCCGACTCCAGATATCCTGCAATTCCTCTCCCTGAAATTTTCCCTCGGATTTAATCTTGAGGTTCCTAATATATTTTGAAAGAGACTTGTCTCCGGCCGTCAGGGAGTCAGTGGGCTCTACTTCAGGTGCTCTTGTGGCAGGATGCTCAGCATCAACCGGGGGTCGGACGTCATTCCCCTGCAACTCGTCCATGGCTACCTGGATTCTACCTGCTTGACTTGCATGCCGTTGAATTTTCTTAACAGCCTCGACCGTCCTACCACTGGACAATCCGATTAATGTTGGTGGCCACGTTTTCCCCAGTTCCTTCTACCTTCATAAAGATTTGTGCTTCAGCTCTCGCCAGCATAGATTTTTCCTCAGCTGACCATCGTGCCTTATTCGACAGTTTCCTGACCAAATTAAGAGCATCATGAAAGTCCGGGTGGGCTCGGTTTCTATGTACGCCTAGACCCCTGGTGTTTTTTATTATTTTACTGCACCCTGGGAAATCACAGCAGACACCATCCCCTACATCACCGCTGTATGCTGATGGCATACCTCTGGCTTGCTCAATTGGTCTCAGAGGGTCAGTGGACCCCCCACAATCTTTTTGTTTCTGAGGCAATGTTTTAGTTTTAGGACCAATGAGATTTCCGGCAAGGGGGTTGGCAGCCCTCAAGCCAGGTGGGTTGCCAGAGCTCCGTCAGCTGACACCGCAAGAGTGCCATTTCCAACCTGTACCACGAGGAGGTGGATTTGGCGTGACGACTTCCAAAGAGAGTCGCCCTTTCAGGCCAAGGTCGCGGGTTCGAGTCCCGTCCATGGCATGGATGTTGTGTTTGTCCAGATGGGTTTTTTCTCTGATTTGAAGAGGTGCAAAATGACCGTAGTCATCGAAGCACCCTATAAACAAAAATACTACTACTACAGGAGAGGCAAAAGATTAATTTCTGAAATAGGGATAAGTAAGGGGCACTTGAAAAATCAGACTGACTACTTTCTTCTGGATGTGAATTATTTTTGCAGCACTGGGACAGTCGCCCCAAAGGAGGAGTGTGTGAGGACAGTGGGCCATCATAAATGTTGAGTGGTACATTGTTGGGCAGGGTGCAACGAACAACTCGAATGAGAAAGCAAATTGAACTCAATTTGTTTGCAGGCTTAATAATATGAATATCCCAAGAAAAAAAGTTTACACAAGGTCATCTCAGGCCTATTACTGTTTAGATCAATAGAAATTAACTCAGGTTTATTTGCATTTTTTAAGGATATTAAGTCAAATTTATCAACACTTAGTTGGAGGGAATCGTTATAACACCAGTATGCAGTCTCCATAAGGCCATTATTAATGTTTTTGAAAACTAGGAGATGTGAGAATAAAGTGTGGGTCATCAGCAATAATATCTGGGGATTAAGTAAATATGTATCATTATGTCATTAATATTTCAACTATTGTGATATTGCAATAGTTATAAAGAGCTAATGAAAGATGATTGATCTGTGTCTTCAATTTCATCTTTTTGACAGGTAATCTCACTGCTGCCACTGATGTGGATGCACTTGCTAGTCATAAGATTACTCATATATTAACCGTGGATTCGTGTCCTCTTCCTAGAAAAATAACTGAGTTACCTGGAATTGCGACCAAGTTTATTCAAGGTTTGTTGTTCATGGAATTGAGAGTCTGCTAACACATAGTGATATATTATCAAATCATGTTATAACACAAATAATTTTTATTCAGTTACAGACCTTCCTAAGGAAGATTTACTGAGTCATTTTGAAGGGGCCTATGAGTTTATTACCAATGGCATTAAAGTGGGAGTTGTACTTGTTCACTGGTGAGATGTTTCTGAATATTTTTTCCTTTTGTATTTTCATTCTTTATTTCATGTTTATGTTATGATAAATATAATCAAAGATATGCAGCACTCAAGTCTCTCAGTGTTTAATTTATTTACCCTAACATTTTAAGGTTGGATTCTGTGGTTTAAAATTTCATGAAGTTTTTCAGTAATCTGTTGGAGAAGAGTTTGCTCCTCATTAATTTTTTGATCCCTGGCATATGTTAAATGTGTAATAGTGAAAATCATTTCATCATGCTAATCGATTCTATTTACCCATCCAAAACATCCTTCATGAATTCAGAATTACTCTCCCTTTGCAGTTATTTTGGTGTATCAAGAAGTGCAACAATCGTCACTGCATACTTGATGAAGAAGCATCAGATATCATATGAAGAGGCAATTGAAAGGTTATTAATTTTTTTTATTCCTGGAACCTGGATAAAAGTTCCATTTTATGAAGTAGGAAAAGTACTAAACTGTCATCCTGTCTATTAATTATTTTGAATTAATTTATGTTTTTACCAAGCTGTAGCTATTATATACTTTGCTTTTTAACTAGATTATCAATGTATGTGGACTTTTTCCTTTGTTTGTTGCTAGATGGGAGTGCTTCTATTGTAGCAAGCGAATATTACTTAACCCTTTTACTGCTGACCCAAATTTCTGTTTATTTTAAAAATGCGGTGCCATTTTTTGCAAAAATACAATTGTTTTGCAAAAAAATTCTAGTGATTTTACTTAAGGGTTTCTGATAGTTATATTTTGAATATTGGTTTAATATATTTATAGGTACAAAATAAATCTGTTATTTTTCCTTATAATAGGTGCGATAAAAATTAAAGTTCTAGTATTTTACAAAAAAATTCAATATTTGCATTTGCAAAATATTTTACACACTTTGAATTTGATAGATTGGTTACTTAGATTACAATTATAGTTAGCAGGGACAATTTTCTAGCTAATAACATAATTATAATGTTGTAACTATACTTTCTGGTACATTATTTGGTTTTTGATAAATCACTGCACTCCACCCTCAGGACAGACACTTATTTTTGGAATACATACACCGTGAAGTCCTATCTCACACTTTACACATCAGTTTGAGCCCTTTTTCTTTTGCCATTTTTACTATCACTTCATGCACTACATTCATAGCAGTCTTTCTCTTCCTTTGTAGTAACTTTTTTAGAAATGTATTTTCCTCTAAAGTTGATTCGTTTGCTGTCCCAGGTGTGTTTTTTTCTTGAATCCACTCTTTGGAAAGTTCTTCAATGATGTTTATATTAAATGATAAGCGAGACATTGGTTTTTTTCCCATGGTGAGATTTTCCTTGTTAAGTACATAACTGTTCAGGACCATACAGGAAAAATTTTAAAGCATATTTTTTCCGATGCTTTACAGTTCGTCACTCGTCAAGGTAGGTATATAACATCATATCCAATGTGTCAACTCCCTACTCCCCACATAAATTGATTATATGATGCTACAACGGAAGGCTTTTCAATTTCATTCACCTGACCTCGATGAACTCTGTAAACCTACAGCTTTCTGCTCTATGTTTGGTAGATAACAGCAGAACAGGGAAGAGTTGAGATTTCTATTCTCTGATGGCAGCAGCAAGGATGGGGCCACGTAGGAAATACTTTCGCTCTCCTTCCTCAAATTTCTTTTTAAATTCAGGGGAAAGAAATTTTTTTATTTCTGCGAATAGTTCCAGTGACGTATGTCCCTAGTTCACAGTCTTTTGGCCAGAGGAACTGACACAAAAAAGTTATCCATAAAAATGTGATAGCCCTTAGAGAGATAGTTCCCCATCTTTAGTAATTTGATAACAACAGTAGAGACTAGACCATGTTTTTGAATCTCAGACCTCTCCTGATTATTTTTTGCCCCTCTGTATATACAAAATCCAAGACAAGATTTGCAACGGAATCACACAACATCCAAAATTTGATTCACCAGCGGTGGTGATGCTTGCTAGGTATGTACTGTAAGATTTGTGATCGATTCTTAGTGCCAACCAAACTCTCATCAATGCTCAGCTGTTAATGTGGTGTGTAGTGATTTTTTGAATACCAAATTAGCATGGTCTATCAGACATTATATCATAGCACAAGGATCGTATCCAGGTTCTTCGGGTTTAGGAAGGTTTCTTGTGCCGTTCAAGTGGAAAAATTTTTAAATCAAATAAAATCGGTCTCTTGAAAACATGTCATGAAGCCAGCCTATATATTGAGAATTTCTGGTAAACCAATATGATTCTATGGTTGGCCGTCTGTGAATGCCCATATTCAATAATCATGCAATGAAGCCTTTCAGTTCAGGAACATTTATATTCTTCCAATCTCTTACACAAGATTTCGGCGACAGATTTTTGTTCTCTATCAAAAAATATTTAGCATATCTATTGGTCTCCTTCACTATCAAAGATAAAAGTGTGGAGGTAAAAAATAAGAAAAAAAGACGTTTTTGAGGTGAATCATGGTGTGGGACTTGTTTTGCTTGGGCTTCATGGTACTCACAAGACAGCTGAGAGAGGATATCAGAATTCTCAAACACTTCCTACCATTCACTATCATCAATGTCAGCAGTGTTCACATCTCTCCCCAAGTCCCCAGGGCCATCGCTCTCTGAGGAAGATGACATCATCTGTAATGCAACAAAGTGCTCGATCGGACAAATTTCCTTACATATGCTTAGCTACTAGAACATGAAAAACTTTCCCCACTGGTGTCTGTCACTATTGCAAAATTCCGAATCAAACAAAACATCTCCTATTTCTTCACTCCTAACCCACTCAGACCTGCTCGTATTTGATGGGTTGATTATTTTGTCTCTACAATAAATATTAAAATGATACCAGAATTATTTTCTCATTACTTTTCGATGAGTACACAGATAAAATTTTAAAATGAGAAAATTTACCTACCTTTGATGATAGTATATTATGACCTTAAAACTTTTCCAACAAAAAGAATGATAACTATAGAAGTCAATGAAACAGAACTCAATGATGCAAACGCACATGTGAACGCTCCGAAAGACACGACGATACTGACGATAGCAGCGAAGCTGTGAGGGGTGCTGACACAAAGCTAAAAAAATATGCCGTAAACACAAGAGTCAGTTCTAACATCCACGTGATTCAGAAGCCTACACACCACAGATAATGCAGATCTTGAGATTCATAGCCGAACTTCTTCCCTAAGGTATTTTTCACCAAGTAGAAAAACAGGGATAAATCGGCCCTCCGCAGTAAAAGGATTAAGAACTCTTTTGAGTGTTTTATTAGGACTTAGGCATAGTTTCCTTTACCCACGTGAGTGCTTTCTTTGGCATTCTTTCCTTTCTCTCCAGGGTGAAGAGCTGTCGTCGTTTTGTTGGTCCCAATCGTGGTTTTATTGCTCAGCTCTGTCTGTATGAAGAAATGGGGTGGTGCATTGATCGTGACCACCTAGGATATAGACTTTTTCGTCTTCAGATATCTGCTGACAAATACCAAAAAGGTAAGATTTTCTTCTGTCAAATAACAAGAATAAACTATTATTTTAGAGTAAGAGAATCTTGTTAATCCACTGATCAACAATGGAACTTCATAGCTGCAAATGAAAAAAAAATTATCAGTGAAGGAGTAAGAATGATAAGAAGGCAGAAAGTGACGAAGAGTGATAGGGTGGCAGTGGAGTGTGGAGAGAGGGGAGTAGGGATTGATGGGCATGCTGGGTTATCGACTGGTGTTAAGACTGGGGAATTTGGACGCTGAGAAGGAATGGATGTGGCCTAACTCTCGGGTTCTCACCTCTATATTGTAAGCTGATTTGGGTGGTGATTCCATGATGGAAAGGGAGAAGCAGTGGGCAAAGGGGAGAACATGGGATACACAGTGTGTTGGAATCAGAAGGGATGAGAAAGAGCTGATTTAGTGGAGAAATGATGGTTATTCATGTGGATGGAAAGAGAAGTGGTGCATTCGCCAATGTAAAAATCAGGACAGAGTTTACAAGAAAGGAGATGAATAATATTTTAGCTGAGACAATTCACTTGGGGGTAAAGTAGAGAGGACTAAGGGATAAGGAAGGGCAGATTGTAAAATGAGACATGTCTTGCAATAGGGTCGATTGGACAGGGCAGCGTATGGGAGAGAAGGGTTTTCGGAAGCCTGTGACAGGGTGGATTTAAAAATTGTGGTGGATAAGTTGGTGGATTTAAAAATTGTGGTGGATTGGTTGGTGGATTTAAAAATATTTTTAAGGTTAGCAGGTTGTCTATAGGTGATGGTGGGGCATTTTGGGAGTAGAGAAGAGGTAAGGTTGCTGTTATTTAGAATGGAGTAGAGTTATTTTTAAAATGTCTTCAGTTTATGTGATCCCAGGAAGTAAGTGGTGTTAAGATTGAGTTCTGGGTTAGGGGTGGAGGATTTGGGAAGGGATGAATAAGTGGAGGAAGAAGATAGTATTTTCTTGAGGAGAAGTTTTTCTGGTTAGCCACGTTTGAGGAGTGAGGAATGTAAATCAGTAAGGTAACTATTGAGGGAAGGTGTGTCATTGCAAATATGGTGGCCATGGATAGAGAGGGAGTTGGGGATAGAGATTTTTGTGTGAATAGGGTGACAGCTATCATAGTGGAGGTATTGTTGGTGGTTAGAGGGTTGATCTGAACCGAGTTAATAAACTTTGAATTTTTTAGCAGAATATTGATGTCAAGGAATGACATTTTGGAGTCAGAAATTGAATGGTTATATTTAATTGTGAAGGGTGAATTGAGATCGGAAATAAATGGAGTCATGGCTATGGGTCCAAAGAAGAAATATATCATCAATGTATCATACCCAGAAAAGTGGTTGATGCTGTTGGTGAAAAAGGAAGGTTTCTTCGAGATGGCCCATAAATAGGTTGGCATAGGATGGTGCCATTCTTGTTCCCATTGCTGTTCTGCTTTTCTGAAGGAGGAAGGAGTAATTGTTATGCAAAATTGTGCGTCACAAAGTAGCCCATTTTATGATACATCTTCATTTAAAATAATGATTGTTTTTTAATTGCATTCTTGATATTGATTAGGTTTTATTTTTCTTGTTCTATATTACAGCTAAAATTCTGCCACAGAGCTGTTCTGATGTTATAAAACCTGATCCTGCAAAAATAACTGTTCAACCTGAGCCGATTGTCTATAGATGTAAAAAATGCCGGTAAGATACTTATTCCAGAATTAAAGATTTTCTCTCTATTGGATGACTTTTTAAAGACTAAATTTACTAGACAAATCAAGAATATCTCCAATTTTTAAGGAACACCAGCAGATATAAAGTGTATGGACCAAGTGGTGGTATCAGCCATCACTTGATGGAAACAAGATTGTCTCATCTGCATGAAAATCTCATCTAAAATATAAGTAAACACACTTGGTTCTTTCCAATAATATATTTGGTAGTACTGGGGTTTTGACTTAATTTCAACTTCACACGAACTACATATGTATATAGTTCATGTAAAGGTGACTGTGTAAAAGTTGAACACAGTTGTACCAAATAAATTTTTGGAAAAACCAATTTTTTATTTATCATTCATGAGGTTAGTTAAGAAAATCTTGTTGTATAAGTATTAAAGACATTTGTATTAATAACTTGGTGACAATTTGCCTTAAACTTAGTACATATTATGTTTAAATGTCCATTGCTGTCCAACTATCTAATAGAGTTTTTCTCCCCTGACAGCTTTTATTTTTCTGTACAAGTAATTAGTAAGAATGCCAGAAAGGTTAGGAAAAATTAAAAAAATAAAGTTTTACTATTCATATATGTACATATATAATTTTTTTGACATCTTATCTTGTTATCCATCATCAGTGATGGTCATACCTAGAGTAATGTGGTTTTATAACACTTTTTTCCTTATCAGTTAATTTTTTCCCACTTTTTGATATTCATAGCTGAAAGATTTTAACCCTAATATTATAATTTAAATTGATGGTTTGTACTGTAGGTCATAAAAAATATTTTTTAATTTCTGTAAACATACACAGATATGGTATCTATATTTCTGTACACATACACAATTATATTTTTTTAATATACATACACAGATACAGTGGCCATGAATAAGGAGAGGTTCTCCATGGCATCTGTACCAACCATAACTAATTAAAAGAAAAATTTTGATGCAATTCTTTAATATGTTTTTCAGGCGGATAGTTGCATCAGCTTCAGACCTTATACCTCATCATAAGGGCATAAGTCTGTCTTGGCAGAAAGGGAAAAACCCTTTGACTAGATGCAACACAATTACAAGCCGTCAGACCAAGCAAGAAGTCACCACTCCCATGATCGAGGAGACCAATGTGGTTAGCTGTTCAGTTTCAGATAATGCAGTTGCCTTGTTAAGAAGTTCCACAATGGCCACTGGATGTGCGGATAGTATTCAGAAAAATGTAATGTCTGGTCTAAGCCCTGATGGATGTGCTGTAGAAGAGCTCCCTCCTCTTTGTGTGGAAACATTTTTTGTGGAGCCAATGCAATGGATGCAACTTCAGGTTGGCCATCAGACATCATGTGGGAAGCTTTACTGCCCAAAATGTAGCAATAAGCTTGGTTCATTCAATTGGGAGTCAGGTATGTTTTCAAAAAATTGGTTTCCTTTTGTAGCTTATTCTATAATTGTCTATTTCATGACTTAATGAATTTACTGAAAGTGGAGTACATATTACCTGCCAGAAAAATTCTGTTCCAGTTAGCTTGTCTGCCCATCACACATGTGCCCTTCAGACTGGGGTTTAAGTTGGTGATTCATTACATTAATGGATCCATTACTGTTAGAAACAATGCCAAGTCTATTGGAATCCTTTAGGTGATGTAGATATGGTCATGGCAGACCTTAAAGGGCTGTTACATCACCATTGTAAAGACTTTTGCCGAGGGTGATCCTCTTCCTCTCCTGTAGCCTCTTGAGGATGAGGGAAATGGTATTGTGGAAACCTGGAATCTAGTAATCCTCCAGGTTAAATCCACCATTGAATGAAAAATAGATGTTGAACATGAGTTATAAATTAGCAGAGGGAATTGATAAGGGGAGGCATTGAGAGGGGAAGTGGTATGAGAGGCAGAAGATTAATGGTTTTGAGAAGGTTATAATGCTACATTTATGCCATGCAAAGTGATTCATTTCCTACACCCTTTTCACCAAGGTCATCACATTAGTTACAACACTTATTCCTTTAACACTTACCTATCCAGGCTCCATAAATCCCTCCTTTGACCAAGCTACCCAAAATATCAACCAAAAAGGTTTTTAACATCTTATACCAATCCTTCTCCCAAATTCCTCCACAATAGCATCTCCATCTGTACCACTTACCTCCTGGATAAATTCTTCAAAATCATTTTCAGGAATAATTCTTGGATCCAATCTTACAATTGAACCACTGTCAAACTACTTAAAGGTCCTGCAAATCTCAAATACATTCTTAAAACCTTAAAACCCTTACTAAATCCATCCCTTACCTAAAAACTTCACAGGCTTGTAATCATACCAGTTACAAAACTTGTCCCCAATAGACTATTTCTACACTTCCTCAAAGAAGCTTTCTTAAGCCCTGTTTACACGGTACATGTACTTGCGCAGGTTGAATGGATGAACACCTGCACGTCCCGACATTCACCATATAAACACGATAAATTGCACAGAAACTTGCATGGGAAAATAGAACCTGTTCTATTCTGGTGCAAGCATTCTCACAATTTTCACTCAGAAGCCCACTGCACAGGTTATCTGATGCAGAGACTACTGGTGGTGGTTTGGTAAAACAGCTGAAATATCCTTTTTTGTTAATTTGAAGGATTTCTGTGGTTATATTTTGACATATGCCTTTAATTTTGACCACCTTTCCTCCTGAACTTCTGCCTTTTCTCTACCTTGAGGAATCTATTTTGTATAATTAAAGTAAGTCTTGTCAGAGATTGAGGAAATTACTTGAAGTTGGCGTTTTAAATCTAGGTTTTTGTGTAGGAATGTCTTGACAAGCTTATTTTGTTTATGAAAGTATTTTGTGTGAAAAATGAAGCATTTCTCTTCGAATCTTGTAACTAAAATCTTCATCTACAACTTGTTACAAACTTTTCCACATAATTCCGTAAAATATAACTTTTTATGAATTGTTTCAGAGTTTGTCATGAAAGTTAATGAAAAAATGTATCTTAATTAACTTTTAATAACTGAAATACATTTTTAAATAAACATTCACAAATTAACTAACTTTCCAGAGATCCGATAATTTTACAAAACTAAAAGATGCAACAGATTAGAACAGCTGTTCCTAGATTCTATTTTTCCGTGCAA
>WURS02168913.1:0-21252 GCA_011762765.2 Rhinocypha anisoptera
CAATTCCACAAATAACACTTTATTACGACCGGTTTCGTTCACATGGTGACATCGTATCGTGAACGAAACCGGTCGTACTAAAGTGTTATTTTTGGAATTGCAAAGTTTCCTTTATCCTATACATCATACAATAATAAACAATCGTAAAATACAAATATCGTATAATCTACAATGTCAAAATTTCACTCTTTGTCTGTCCTAAGTACAGCTGCTGGAACGCGAGTTCTTCAAACTGGATTCTGTTATGATACAAATAAAATTTATGATATATTAATTTATAACATGGAGTTCACAAAGCTGAATTCATCTTATGGGGTCTAGACATTCATTTTCTCTCATAACTTTTAGAAATGTTTTGACTGCATACAAAATGAAACTAATTGCTTAGTTCTCGCAATATGCTGATTTATCTTCCTTTGGTATCGCGTTTATTATAAACTATATGAAACTTAGCAATAAAAATTTATATCTTGAGTCATGTTGTCTTACACCTCATACTAAATGAAATGGTCTGCGTCGCTTTCGCATGATGTGATCTTTAACCTTTTACATCTTCGATCAAAGGAGAAAGTGAGACGACCATCGTTTCCTTATTTTTTGTCATTTGGAGACTTTATAGAAAACATGCTTACTATATGGCGTTCAGCGTTGTGCTTTTTGTAGTTACTTTGTGACTCAATAGATATTGAAGCACTTGAGTAACATATTGATGATATGTACTGGGAAAACATAAGAGGGCTGACAGTGTGACATAAATGCTCAAATCTCTTGGTTGGGAGACATTAAAAACGAGAAGGAAAAGAAGCGGAATGTTTCATATACTGAAAGGAGGTAAAGCATGGGCAGACCTATCAAAGGAGGTGGATAAACCAAATTTTATGGGCAAAAATGATCACCTACACAAGATAAAATGTCGCCCACAAAGAACTAACATTAAAAAATTCTCTTATCAAAATAAATCAATGACTAATTGGAACAGCCTACCTGCAAAACTGTGTGAGCCCTTTCCAAGTATCATAAACATTTTTAAGAAGAGATGCAAAAAACATGTAATATAACAATTGTATTCCTCACTTGGTTCTTAGAATATTTGTTTGATGAATATTTTTCTTTTTGTGAATATTTTCTTTCTTTTTGTTCTGTCCTTTCTTTGTTGAGAGAAGTGTGATTTATGTACGTTACCACCTGGAATATTGCCTACTTGTAACCACATTCTAATAATAATAATCTCCTTGGTCCAGTTGATGACTGCTTCTTTCACTTCCTCATCACTTGTGAAATCTTTACGTCATTCTTCGGCTAATCCCTCCATCATTGTGGTGAACAGATGAAAGTCTGAAGGGGCCAAGTCGGGACTGTTAAGGTGGATGGGTCAGAACATCCCAAACGAACTGATTCAAAAGTTCCGCAGCGGAAGGAGCGACGTGAGGCCACGCGTTGTCGTGGGTAAGGCACACACCAGAGGTCAACATTCCTCTTCTCTCGTTCTGGATGGCCCGATGAAGCTTCCTCAGGGTCTCACAATACCGGGAGGCGCTAATTGCATCTCCTTGAGGCAAAAAGTCAATCAGGAGAATTCCTTTTTGGTCCCAGAAAACAGAGGCAATGATCTTCCTGGTGCACTTGACAATTTTGAATTTTTTCACACTTGTGGAGGTGGTGTGTTTCCACTGCATTGATTGCCTTTTGTTCTCTGGGATATAGTGTGACACCCAGGTTTCATCTCCAGTGACTATGGACTTGAGGAAAGCAACCCCTTCAATTCTGTAGTGACCCAAAAATTCATGGGCTGCAGCCACTCGTTGTGACTTGTGTTCGGACATCAGCTCTCTCGGAACCCAGCGGGAGCAAACTTTTAAAAAATCGAGTGTTTCCGAGACAATCTCATGAATGATGGGTCGTGAGACCTCTGGGAAAACACGTATGGAGATCATCCACCGTGGAACGGCAATCTTCGCGAACAGCATTGTCGACTTTTGCCACAAGTTCGTTCGTGACAAGTGAGGGTCCGCCTCTTCCACTTTCGTCCTCAAGTGAACGTCTTCCCACCCTAAAAATTCACGAACCCATCTCCTCACCATTGGCTCACTCATTACACACCCTCTCCCCATACACAGAAACAAACTGCTGATGAATTTCAACCGATTTGAAACCACGGGCATGAAGACATTGAATCACTCCGCCCACAACAACTCGAGACAGAACAGGCACCGAGGTGGCAGGATGCATCACCCAGGGCTCCATTTCAACGACTTATTGTGACCGTATTCTTAAGGCTACTGTGGCTCTTCACTCTCATTCTATTCAGAAGGTTCCCCTCTTTCGTACAATGTTGCTAGATTTGGCAAAAAAAACCAAGCAACCTACAAACCAAGATGGAACTTATTTTCTGGGTGACCCTCGTATGTTACTTATTGAATTGTCCATTTGTGTAAAACATGCACAAATATGTGAATGCTCTACCTCGATATTGTAGTGTGACAGCTTTAAGCATACACATATATCTATGACAGGTTTTTATAAAATTAGTTTGTAATATTTATTTTTCTTGGTTCAAAAATTCATTTTATTCATCTGGGCACCGCTTCAATTATGTCCATTTGTTTCTCCATTGAATTTTTTAATCCTGCAGTGTTGTGGCACAACCTTCCATGCCATGAATGAGAACAAGTTCATGAGTAAACTGTACTGGGGTGTAATCTTCTCGAATCAGCCCATAAAATGAAGCTGATTGTCTATGAGGGTGTAGAGTATTGGTTGTCATACTTTCTGTGTCCTTGTGTGGTTCAGCCATCATTCGAAAGTACCACATATTTGCAAGCTACACAATGTGCTAGATATAAATCGTCCATTTTTAAGCAAAATCATGTTTGTTTCCTAGTTTTGAAATTCTGAATAATAGGTGGCTTGGTATGAGTTTAGCACTGATTTTCCTTGCCTTCACAGTTCCTGAATTAAATAAAGGATTAAAGTTGTGGAAAGTTCTTGTTCAAAGGAAGTGCTGAACTTACACACAACTGCCTTTGAGAGTCAAACGAGTTACATTCATAGTGTCTTAGTAGAGTAGTGAAAGTTGATTCTGGTATTATTTACTTTGAAAAAGTTGAAAAGGTCAATTGCTGTTGCTGCTTGCCAGTCTCTGTAAGCTATTTTGCACCAGGCATTTAAAATTTTTTCCTGTTCCATTATATTCTATTTTCCCATGGTTTTTAAGTAAGACTACTTTGCTTTCACTTGGAAATCTTTCTCAAGGAGACAGGTTGAAAAAAATTGTCTGTGTTTATACTGTGATGTACAACCATCCCAAAAGTTATAAATATTTTCAATCTGATCAAAGCTCTTGAGGAATTTAGCAATAGTTTCTATTGCTAGATTAATCTAGCTTTTTATAAACCATGCTCACATAATATGTCAGTTCATCAAGTATTGCAGAGTGATTCAATAATTTTTACATCTTCAATATGCTTAATATCACTTAGAGGAAAAAGACCGTAGCTGGCACGAGCTCGTAACAACACAGTAGCTTGGGACAGTGCTGAAGAAGCACGTACCTCAAGCGAAGAAGGTAAAAGCACGTAACTCGGGCACGGCTCTCTGGCGCCCGCGTTCAGGCGTGAGAACCCCTGTGGTGCACGCTGTACTTCTATTGAGGTGGCTTAGCTGTTGAAAGCCACCCTAGTAAATAAAAATATCCTCTATTTTGAAAACGTTTCTCATTGAAACTATCCTTTTTTCTATGTCCAAGGATTTCTGAAAGCAAACCTGTTGTTGGAATACCCTGGAATAATGGATCCTAATCAAATATGTGGAAGAAGACTGTTTCCCACTGCCACCAGCATGGATGGGAGTATAAAGGAATACCAAAAACATGAAAAACAGTGGGAATTACTGGATGAGAGCAATTCCAGTGACCCAAGGTATGACTATAATGGGCAGAGAAACTTGGAATCAAGAGGTTCACTCCAGGAGAGCAAATCCTTGATAAGTCAAAGGGCATCAAGTAGTGGCTTTTCATGCAGTGACTTCAGTGTGGGATCTTATGAAAGGTCAAGAATTATGCTCAGGAAGAAATCGGAGAAAGTCCTTGTTTCCCCTAGGAATTACAACATGGCCCTTCCAAATGATACCGTAGTTACCCATGAGAGAACACTCCAAAGGAACTATGATTCAAATGCCAGTTCTTTTAACATAGATTCTTCCCTTGATGATTTTTCAAGAAATGATGTGGAAAATATTAACCCCTTGCAGAACCGCAGACTTAAAAAAAAGATAGAACATGGAGCTAACTTTTCCAAGGTGTTCTCTGATATGACACACCTTGTGTCTCGCACTTCTTTCACAGATACTGTTCATGAACACGTCACTGAAAATAATTCATGTGCCGTGGGTGAAATTTCCCATAGATTTTTCAAGGATGACAAATATGAAGCCCCTGCTACAGCAACATATTGTAGACAGATAGTGGAAAGTCATGGTGCCACAACAACTTATGTCACCATTTCTGAAGTTAAAGAAAGAGCTCAAATACAGAATCGAAGTTGTCGTGTCCCAAGCAAAATGTCCAAATCACCCTTTGAACTTTCTGAAGTAGTGGCTGATTTAAGCTATGGTAGTGACTGTATGGTTGTTGAGCACATCACATCACCAACCAGGCATGGTCTTAGTAGTAGAGAGAAGAGGGTCGGGACACAACAGAATAATGGTGGACTGGATATTTTGATAGAGACACAGAACTCCATCGATAATTTCTCTGATGTTGAAGTAGAAGACATCAGTGATATTCTTAATCGTTCAGGACCAATAGAGAAAAGAAAATCAAAGTGTGAAGGGGAATTCAGTAAGAAGAATCATTCAATAATGATATCTGGGAATGAATTTGATGGAGTACTAGAAGATTTCAAGCTTCAAGCCCACATTAATGAAGAAGATCCTTGCATATCTCCAGACAAGTCCAATACCAATTCTTTTTCTAAATTAGAAAGTTTTGAGAGATCCGGCAAAAAGGAGAGGAAGAAATCCCACCAGGTCATCTACCCAGATGATGAACTTGACCAAGTAGGACAATCCTCTGGTAATAAGGTTCTATGCAGTGGAAGAAAGAAATCTTTAGGTGAGAGTTATAGCTCAGTCTCTATTCAATCACTGGAATTGGATGATAGGCCAAGTTGTGCAATTTCTGGAAGAAAAAAGAGGCGTGAAAATGAACTGCCCACCAATTCAATTCAGTTTCAAGAAAGGTCTGGCAGGAAGGTGAGGGAGAAATCCCACAGGGTCAATTCTTCCATTGAATTAAATGGAAATACTTTTGAAGGAACTCTCAGTGATTCATCCAATGAAAATCCTAAATATGACATCCCTGATTATCCATATTTTGCAAGTAAAAGAAAGAGGCACCAGATAGAGCGGAAGACATCTATTAACTCTGATGAATTTGCTGATGCTCTTAACATTGAGTCTGTGAAAGCAGTTCAATCTTCAACTGATAAAAATAGCAACACAAATAGTGGTTCAAGTTACAATAATGAAGCAAATTATGTCAGTAAAAGAAGCCGAAAAGGATTGCCTTTTAATAACAAGATGGTCGGTTATAATGTGGACCGAGATTCTGTTCCTGACAAATATTCCTGTGATGTAGACCAAACCAGTTCTTTTTCTGCATCTGAAAGATTTAGTAGGTCGGGAAAAAAGTTGAGGAAGAAATTCCACAGGGTCACCTATCCAGATGATGATCTTGTTCGAGTAGAAAAATCCTCTCATAATAAAATTGTACCCGGTGAAAGAAAGAAATATGTAGGTGAGAGTGATAGTCCAGTCTCTATTCAATCACTGGAAATCGATGCTTGGCAAAACTCTACAATTTCTGGAAGGAAAGGGAGGCATGAATCTGAAATGCCCATCAATTCAATTCTCTTTCTGGAAGCATTGGACTCTGACACAAAATCCAATAGCAGTGATTCTAATAAGTTTAATAGAAAACATTCAGCAGAGAGGAAATACTCATTTGATAATGATGGTGTTGTACAAAATGTTAAGAAAAATGAAAGTCAGTCACTTGATGAAGTAAGCAGTTTAGAGATTGATGACATCCATATCACCTCAAGGAATCCCCTCCTTCAAAGAAAGAGTAGTAAGAACAGTGCTTTCTTTCATGGATCAGCCAAGTTACTTCAGGTTTTAGATGCGGACACAAGTGAGTCATCAGACTCCGAAGAGTTACAGGAAAAAAATGTAGAGAAGCAGTATGAAAAATATTCCATTTTGCAGACAGATTTTGCCAAGGATAAGGGAGACAAAGCTTCACTGTTATCTGATACTGCAAGCCACAATAAAGTGGACACATCTTCTGAGCTATTGCATCATGTAAGAGGAGAGAACAAAGATAGAGATCATTCAGTCACCTCTGTAAATTTGGATGAAATGCAGGAGAGTCCTATAATAAAGAGAAGGACCAGAAACATCAGACCAGCAAACCAGAGTTCACTGTCTATCAATTCAAGTGAGTTTGCTGGAGCATTGAGTTCTGAAGGAAACTCCAGAGAGAGTATTTCTCTTCCTACTTCTGATAAACAGTTAGTTGATCTGAGTAAACAACATGGTCCATCAGGTAAGGATGCTTCATTTCTGGGAGAAGCAACTGAAATTCTCAATAAAGATCCTGAAAACAGCAAGAGGATGAGATCATCTGGAGACAGCATAGTTTTGCAAAATTTACATTGTGTGGGGAAGGATTATAATCAGTTCCTCAGCAAGATCATCTCACCAAATAATGAAAAATTAGAAAAGCTGTCATCTTGCAAAAGAAAAGGAGATAAAATTGATCTTTCAATTGATGGTCTTGCATTTGTCAAGGCAATAGGAAGTGAAAAAGCAACTGATATAACCCATTCAAACCTTGAAACCACTCTTGGGGAAGATATTAGGAGAAGTAGCAGAATGGAGCTGGCAGTTGAGAATGAATTACAGCTAAACACTAGTAAAGAGAACCAAGTCACAAGAGACGAAATTAACTCTCTCAATGAAATTAGTCCTGTTCAAGATATGAATGCAATGGGTAACAGTCAATTTATCCATAGGAAGAGGATGAGGAAAAGCATGGAAACTGATTTGAATACTTTCACTAATGCAATGTGTGAGAACAGCAAAATCATTCATTCTCATGATGGAAAACAGGCCTCACTGAAGGAGCAACCTGTGAGGATTGGTGAAATTGTGGAGCTAGAGAGGGTATTACCTATCAACACTAGTGTTACTAGACCTTCTGAATCTTTAAAGGGCAATGGAGATGGCACTTCTTGTAAACAGGTGAAGAGTTGCATTGAAAGTGTTCCATTGCTGAATGGAATCACAGAGAAAAATGGGTTACTTGAAGATTGTACTGGCAGTAATATCACCACAGTTACTTGTGAAAAAAGTGAAAAAAACTCCAATTTAGGAGATGATGAAGAAGAGAAAAGAAAGGGCATGGTTGCAGAACTTTCAGGTTTAATTCTAGAACCCCAGAAAAATTGTCCTTCTAAAAGCACTATGATTGAGAAAGTATTATCTGGTGAATGCAGTAACAATGACAAAGAGGATGTTTCCATTTTAAATGATAACAATGTGGAGAAGACATCTGCATTGCCATCAAAATTAAGTATATTAGCCAGTGGAATAGGATATGGTTCAAAATCTGACATCAGATGTGTTGCATGTCCAGATTTAAAAGATACTGATGACAACAGTGTGGCATGTCCTGTCCGTGAAGGAGAAAAATTAATGATAGAAAAGGTTACTGAAGTTGTGACTTCTCAGGTACAGAATGTCCTCTTCCCATCCACCAAAAGCATATTAAATGATGAATCACAGTCAATTTGGGGGAACATCAGTGTTACCAATCAAGACATACCAATACTAGGGAAGAAGATTGCATTGCCAATCAATTCTAGCCTCTTTGCTGAGGCCTTGGTATCTGATCTAGAATCAGATAGGAGTAACACTGTAACTCCCTTGGAATCTGTCATAATAACTGAAGTCCCCACTTGTGAGAAGACAGTTGGTACTGTTACTGCAGTTAATTATAACCAAACAGTTGTTGGTCCAAATAATGGAGAAGTAGTGATGAAGGAAAAGGCTGTTAAGATTCCTGCATTGACTTCAGAATCATGCAATCTTCGGTCCAGTACGGAGATAATAGAAGAAGATGTGTCAGCTGGTTTGGACAGCAGCCTGAAAAATCAGGATGTTCCAGTGTTCCAAAGAAAAGGTAGAGGAAAGAGGACTGCATTGCCGATCAATTCCAGTGTTTTTGCTGGGGCCTTGGAATCTGATCTAGAATCAGATAGCAGTAGCACTGTAACACCCAATGAAGCCGCCATAAGAACAGATGTCGCCTCTTGTGAGAAGACAGGAGTTTTCAACTACCCAACTGTCGCAGTTATACCAGAGAAAAAGTTGCTCATTGAAATGGTGTCAGTTGGTACAGCTGCTGGTGTTAATTATGGCCAAACGTATTCTGCTCCAAATAATGTGGAAGCAATGATGAAGGAAAAGGATGTTGAAATTCCTGTATTGACTTCAGAATCATACAATCTTCGGTCCAGTAAGGAGAGATTAGAAGATGTGTCAGCTGGTATGAACAGCAGCCTAAAAAATAAGGATGTTCCAGTGTTCCAAAGAAAAGGTAGAGAAAAGAAGACAGCATTGACCATCAATTCTAGTGTTTTTGCTGGGGCCTTGGAATCTGATCTAGAATCAGATAGCAGTCGTTTTGTAAAAGTTAATGATAAGGTCAATTCCAAAGGAAGTGGTGGTCCTTTGACTTTAGTTTCAAATGAGCGACATGATACTCTCATGGTTAATGCTAATAATGGATACTTATCAGTTGGTGGGATAAGCAGTCCTGAAAAATCAAATGCTCCAATTTTCCTAAGAAAGAAGGGAACACGAGCACTCTTACCCATGAATTCTGGCATTTTTGCTGAGGCTTTGGGTACTACTCTAGCTTCTGATGTCAGTAGTGCAGCATCTATTTCAGACTCTGTGGTGACTGAGAAGGAAGAAGATTCTTTGTTGCCTGATGGTGAGTTTTGTAATCTGAAATCAGATGGTGGCTACTTCGAGAGCACACGTGGTTTCCTGATTACTGATGCAAAGTCACCATTCTCCAGAATAACAAAGGACTATGGAGATTTGAGTTGTATTATGAAGGAATCATTCGTGATTGAGAAGAAATCTTTGGAGGAAGAAGAAGAGGGGATTGCCGTACATGCTCAGAAAGAGCAGTGTCTGCCTAATACTTCAGATGCATTTATGGCAAGAAAGGATGTAGAAATTGTCATGCATAAGTCAGTGCATGCAGCATCATATGAAATAGTCAATCCACTGATTCTAACAAATCATTCTAAGATACTTGAAAACCCCAGATGCTCCCTATCACATGATTCAGATATAAAATTGCCTGCAAATGAGATACACTGTGCATCACTGAGAAAAAATTTCACAGATGGTGATTGTTTTGACCAATTGTTAAAACCTATAGGCATGTGTGTTGATTTGATCCCTCCTTCCTCATCACCTGTAAATTTAAATGAAGCTAATGGACCAATTTGCCAAGAATTACCCGTAAACCCCAGCACAAGAGTTGGTTTATTCAAACATCATGATAATGATTTGGAAAAATTAACCCCAGGGCCAGCAGCCATTCCAGCTCACATCTCTACAGCTCTTGAGCAATCTCACATCGAGTTATCTTCTGCCAGCGTTAATTTACCCGGAAAACCTGATGAACTGCATTCATCAGTGCAGTCCTTCAAAATTAAAGCTTTGACGAGTGGAAATGAGAGAATTAAAAGTTTTCCCCTTAACACTTCAAAGTTACTGAATAAAGACTTGCATTCAGTGGATGACTCTAACCCTTCTAAAGCAGTCCATGAAACCAAACAGGTTAATGTAATTGCAAATGTGAGGATGGAGGGCATTGCTGACCGTGTCATTGGGTCTAAACCTTCTGAAGAAATCCATTCATCCAATCATGATTTGGGGGTGGGAAGTATAGGTATTGAAGATGTGGACCCCTCCCTTGTTGTGCCAAGTAAGCAGAAGGAAGACTTGACTTCAACTGATGACCCAAAATTGTCTAAGAATATTCATACACCCACACAGAATTCCACGAATAGAACTTTGAGGAGTGAGAATAAAGCTAAAGAAGTTATTGCCTCTCTCACTGTTTTGCCGAGTTCACAGAATGTAGGCTTGACTTTGCTTAATAAGCCAAAGTCTCCTGAAGAGATTCACCCGTCCAAGGAAAAATTGAGGAAGGAGGGTGAAACCAAAGAAGTTTCTAGGTCTTCCTTTGCTGTGTCAAGGCCACAGGAGGAAGGCTTGGCTTCTGCTATTGCCTCTAAATCACCTGAAGAGATTCATGAACCCAAGCTGGCCTCCACTGATAACACTGTGAAGAGTATGGAAAATGAAGCTGCTCAGAGTTCTGTTGTGCCTAGTTTGCAGAATGAAAGCGCTCCTTCAGCTGCTGTCCTTAAGTCACCTGAAGGTATCCATCCACCTAAGAAGACCTTGAGGCAGAGGGGAAGTAAGACTACTTCAGGTATTCCAATTCCAATAGCCTCACTAAGATTGAATAGAGGAAGAGTATCAACTGGCAATGAAAGACCATCTGCATCTCTCATGAATTCACAAGTGAAAGGAATGAAACTTTCTTCGACTGCTCCCATGTCACTGGTAAAGAATTACGCATATGGTATCAGTTCAAAGAGCCATGTTGCTGCTGATGACGTACCTGTGCCAGCTCCTGGAGAAGTTGATATTAGACCTTTGAGAACAGAGAGTAGTACTACTGTCACCAAACC
Source organism: Rhinocypha anisoptera (assembly GCA_011762765.2). NCBI lineage: Eukaryota > Metazoa > Arthropoda > Insecta > Odonata > Chlorocyphidae > Rhinocypha > Rhinocypha anisoptera. Next base: position 10,845 of record WURS02168913.1, read on the forward strand.
TTTGTCAGCTGAGAAAAGTCCACCTTTAAATCAAGCTTCACCGTCAGTGCACAATTCCTCATTAAATGCAGTTGATATAAAAGAATCAGATAAGCCCGCTAATGAATTTTTAAGTGAAATACAAGGGATAAATAACATGACATTCGTTAAAGCATCAGAAGATTTTGAACCTGAAGGAACATGTGTCAATAATCAAACTTTTACCGTAGCAGATGGTAAGATTGAACCTGAAATTTCATCTCTACCAGATATTAACAATCTAACATTCACCAGATCAAGTATAGAAGTAAATCATATTCTAACTCCTATCACAGAAGAAGGTACTTTAGCAGCATCTTCAACTCATGCATGTGATTCTGTCAGCAAGGTGGAGGTTCCTCATGAAGAAATACAGAATGCAAGCAAATCCTCGAGACAAATCACGGAATCTGAGGCAGAATCTTCGACCTGGCCTTCTCATCAGAATGTTGTACCTCCACAAGTTCTTCCAGAAAATGTAGTTGCTGGTTTAACGTCAGAACAATCGGTGAATATATGTGAATTGAGTCCCCAAATTGGAATATCTTCACCCAAATCAGAGACTTTGCCGGGAGGTCATGTCCTTCAAAATAATAATTTACTTTCATTGAAATCACTAGCTAACGGGGAACAGATTACTCCGATTCCAACTTTTCTGTCAAAGGAAGTTGACCAAACAGATATTCAGGAAAGTCCATTGGACCAATCAAAAGTGGCTCTTAATGAAAATAATAGTCTGATTCCAGGAAAATCACCTGTTCAAATGAGAATGGTTGATCATTTTGGAATAACTAAGAAAGCTGAAGCAATTTCAGGGCAGGGGAACTTTAGTGCTTTAATTTCATCAGAAATATTAGAAGAAAAAGAGCCTTCAGAACAAAGGCCTGAAAAAGTATTTTCAAAACCTGAACTAATAATTCATAAAGCAGCAATAGAATCTGTTTGTGGGGAAGAGAACTCTCCAGTCCATCCTATTCAGTCAGAAATAAAATTTCTGCAAGCTAGTCATGTAAAAGAAGTTGATACTTCTGTATCAATTACTAACATGGAGTTTTTACAACTGCGTTTGCTAGAGGATTTAAATGGTTCAGAGTTAAAAATACCTCCTCTACAAAATTCTGCTGGTATAAATGGTGACATTTTTGGTGTTAATATATTAAGGGATCAAGAGGCAAAAGCTATGGAACCAGAAGGAAATGAACCAAATCTCAGCTCTGTACCTCCTGAACTAGCTGTTGTGAATTTCCAGAAAACAGCAGAGGGAATCTTTCATACAAGTGATGTCTCTATGGGTAGTATACCTGGTCATCAACTATCACAGTCAGAAATCAGTTCAAATTTGGATCCCTTAACAAAAGACTGTACTGTTAACCAGTTTTCTCGAGGGGAAATTGAACCAGAATTACATTCTCAAGTGAAAAATGCCACTGAAAATAAGTTAAGCTTCTCTACTAGAACAAAAATTGTTGAGAAAGTTGTCAGTGTAGGTAGAAGTTCAGTGAGAGTAAATGATAGTGGTGACACAAGAAACTCCACTTTAGTCAAAACAACTTCTAAACTTGCAAATCAGACTTTTGATTCAGAGTTTTTAATGCTCAGTCCTCTGGACATAAAACTCATTTCATCAGAGTCATCTGGTCCATCAACTTCGGTTTCAGCAGTATTTAGTGAACAGTTCACAGAAACTGAACTTTTTCAGAATGCTCCCAAAGTTCCTATGGGTTTTGAAGAGAAACCATTAGACAATTCACCCTCTACAGTAATGGCAGAATCAAGCCATTCTACAGGAGATTTGACAACATCAGAATATTCACCAAACTCAGGGTCAGTCTCTTGTGCAAAGTATTCAATAGACTCATTTAATGGTCAGAGGCCAATCAGTTGTGTAAGAGTTGATACAGAGGATGTTAGGCCATCATCTGGCCCAATCTTTAACATGGAACAGTCTTCTGAGCTGCATAAAAATGAATCTGGTAGATTTTATATGCCCTCACATCATGCTGAAAGGGTACCAGCGTCCGGCACCAAGGAAGCAACGAGGAATTGTTCTAAATCAAGGCGTATTTGGATCACTTCCCATGGTGAAGAATCAGGACCAGTAGCAATGACATCTAGCGGAGAGGGGTCAGAGTTGCATCAGTCAGTGTTATTGGCAAATTCTCAATTATCAGGTCCAGTTCTTGCAATGAAATCATCAAATGAATCACATAGTGGGAGAAAACCATTTGCTTCTAGAAAAGATCATGTGTTGGTTTCTGGTGAAAAACTGGCAACAGAAAAAGTGATGGAAGCATGCAGTGATAAAGTGTCTTCCAAGAAACCTTCAAATCATCGTGGAAGAATGGATGAAGTAATGGTTGAAGAATCAGGAACTTCATGCAGTTCTGCAACAAGCGAAGAAAGTGCTGTTTCAACTCTGAAAGACTCTAAGGAAGATGATGAGTCAAACTTCTTTGTTTCGGAGAGTGTCGCTGCTATGGTTGACAATGTTTTGAGTAAGCTTGATGAAGCATGCACCCAGCAGAGACAACAAAGAATGGAGAGGGCTCGCTTGACTGTGCAGAAGTTTGCCTCACTGGTGAGTTTCATTTATTTAATATCTCAGACCTAAAATTGATACGTCAGCCTGTATAGAATTAATACTGAATGTATTAAAACCATCTAGGATCCAAAATGTGTACTTCTTGCATGTTTATTGATTTTCTGCATGGAATTTTAAAATTCAAAATAATTATTTTTCAGTGCAATTGCTGACTTTGTAAAAGGTGCACCTATCAAAATAATTTAAACTTTTAATATGCTTAAGATACTTTTTCATGCGAATTGCATGGTTTCAGGCATGATATGGTGGATTCAGACATTATAATAATGATATGGAAATGGCAATTTTCCACTGTTAAAATAATAAACTTTATTTATTCAATGTCACTGCATCATCTTCAGACCTGGTCAAAAGAGATTTTATTATTTTAAAAGTGGAAAATTGGCTATCTTCATATCATTATAATACATTCTCATTTCCCTGAAACCTCTGCTAACGTACATGTTCAAAGCTAGATGTTATCAGGATTCAGACACACAAAAATGATATTGTGTTGCATAACTTTGATTTTGTGTGCATTAACCCTTTCCCTCTCTGCTGCTGCTATTTGTATACGATACTCAAATTAGTTTGAACTAATAAGAAAGCTAATGATAAGATGAACTGTCAAATTGGATGTTTCCACCCTTTATGCTTTGACTGACCATCACTCTGGTTGTCCTTATGAATAGGTATTTCATTTTAACTATGCTGATGTTCTAGGTGGACCTCTTTCATCTTGATATGTGGAATTGGAGTGTTTTTCTTCTGTTACTCCACAGTGCTCTTTCCACCAGCCTCCCTTGGCCACATCTCTCACCTCGGTCCATTATAACTCTCTCTACATCCATGCTGCTCCTTTCCATTCTTTCTTCCTGAATATTACTTCTATGAATCAGTAGCTTTTTAACTGTATTGGTGTAAAGAAGACATACTCAGGCTGTATTTGGTGGTACAATATCATATTTATTGTAGCAACACTTGTACAAATGTCCACGGTAATAATTGAAAATTATCACGACATGGGATTCGATGTAAACAGACATCATCAGGTTATCAAGGTACCTGATGATGATGTTGCTGTTTATGTCTAAACCCAGGTGATGAAAATTTGAACTATTACTGTGGACTTCTGTACAAGTGTTGCTACAATATATGAAATAAATATAAATTGTACTGGTACCATACAAAGGGGTGACTTCAACCAGTTTTGTTTTCTTCTTTCAAATTAATTGACAGTGCGAACCCAAAACATTAAATTGAACTCCATAAACATTCGTTAGTACGATTTTATCAATTGACATTTATCAATTTGTTTTTGTTGAAAAAATTAAATTTTAATGGCCGAAGATTTCTCAGGGAATGGAGTGACCTCGGCCATTATGTATTTTCTAATAAATATAAAATAAATGATTTTCATTCAGTGTGACTTTGTTTAGTTATAGCATAATTTTTTTATGCTATTGACTAAGCATTTATCAAAAATATTAATATTATGAAAAACTTTATTAATCATAATTAATAATAGTAGTAAGATGTTATCAAAACATGACCTATTTACTAGAAGGAAGAGATATAAAAATGTATTTTTTCATGTATAGTAAATTATTTATTCCTTCCCCACAATGTTCAAAATTATTAAACAAAAATCATTTAAGTTATTATATTTTCAGATACAGTTTTACTCGAAAAGAGCTAACTTCCATTAGCTAACTAAGCTCCAGCAGCTAACTAAGAGATAATGTGGAATTTTTTCAAGGACTACATGGATTGAATGGAATGAAATACCAGTAGCTCGAATCCTGCATGAAACTCATTTTTAGTCAGAACTCTGACATTTCATCTTTTTCAGTTATCAAGACATCTTTGCCATATTGCATTAAAGAGTATTAAAAATTCCATGTCCAATGGCTGACACAGATGTGTAGAGTTAAGAGGTAAAGGAAAATGTGATAAGGAAGATGGAAACACTCCAATTCATATGATAAAAAAGTTTTTCCCTCAGCTGGGACTTGAACCTGGGTCTCCCAGTTTCTCATTGGACTTGCTAAAATAACCTATCACTTTCCTTATTTCCTATTATTTGTGTATTTGATGATTAACACTATGCATTCTGCATAGCAGTATACTTACACTGGGTGTGGCAGTTGTGGCACCTGTATCAGTGAGCTGGATAGAAAGGGATCAACCAATAGATTATTTTATACAGTGAATACATTATTATTGTTTCAGTTCCCAGTGGATGTCAACCCAGACAAAAAGAAGAAGCTGATAAGCTGTGCCCGTGGACAGCCACCGAATCTTCGCAAGAGAAAAGATCCTAACAAGCAGGCAGTAGTGAAACAAAGGCGTCTCCCATATTGGTGTACAAAAAAGCTGAAGAAGATGATGGTCGATGCCATGGAAGATTTAGAAATGCCTTACCTTAAACAAGAGGAATTTCTGTTTGACTTTGCTGATACAGTAAAAGATGTAATGAAGAGCAAGGATGCAGAGGAGGTTAAAGATGGTGTGCTGAATATACAGCGACGACTTTTTGATATAAAGCTTGTAAGGAATCTCTCTGATTTCTTTCAATTTGTCCGAGATTACTTGCCTCATGAATTTCGCTCTCGCAGCATCCCATGCTCTGGTTGGGATGATCCCATATATGCAACATGGGTAGATGTCTCTGATCTCAACAAACCTCTATTTTGATCATTTTTATGATTGTAATTGATATTGTAAATCTTTGTAATTTTTACTTTTCTGGGCATGTGAATTCTATGTTTTTTTCCTCAATTTATTTGTAGTTATATCCATTTCGATGTCTCACAAATTTTTTATATATTTATATTCATCATTTTATCAGTTAGTATCTCAGTAATTTGTATAATGTTACCATTTTCATCAGATTATTTGTACTTCAGGCGTACTTTGACACCAATACTGAATTACATTTTGTTAATAAAATATTTTTTTAAACTTTCTAATGAGTTGTTTATTTTTCATTTTGAATGTCATATTTCCTTCCTCTCAGAGCCAGATTCCATGATCTTGTTAAATCAATCTTAATATTTAAAATCCCCCATTATCACTTATTATATATCTGCTTTTATTTGGCATTAAATTTTTTTAAAATTTTATTTATTGGCCAACCTTGGTTGTTGTGAGGTAATGTCATTGTCTGCCAATCCGGAAGTCACGGGAAAAATCCCCGCTAGGTGGATTTTTCCTTCTCCACCTAGGGCATAGATGTTTTTCGTCCTTGTTATAATAATGTTGTTATACTGTCCTCTTAGTGTTGTGTGGGGGCAATTGTAAAATAAATATACTATGCAAATTCATCAGTATTATTTTAGCATTTTGTTGTAGACCTTCCTGTATGGCAACAAGAGCATTTTCATGTTAATCTCAAAAATCCATGATGTAATTATACTATACAGTTTGTAGTTGGAATGAGGTAGATGATGAACAAGTATGAGAAATAAATAGTATAGTAAATTGGTTCCAGAGGTATTGGACACTTTACAAAAAATGCACAATAATATGCAGGAAATTGTTCCAAAATTCTTTAACAAAAATCATCTCATAATATAAAACTATAAGGGCATGTATGTGGAGTTTATGATAAAATACAGTAAATTTGATTATTTTAATAGAGCTGGAGCTTTTGAAATTGTTTATTTATGTATATTGTACTGCTTAATGTGTTAAAATATTAATTAGTCCATAATATAAATTTATACAGGGGTGGATGAGGAGTACATATTTATTCAATAAAATGTGTTAATATGATAGCAAGAATATATATATTTTAATAAATTTTCAAGTTGATTATTTGTGTTATATCCAAGGTGATATATGTATAGGGAAAAAATAAATTTGACCAATGAGGAAGTTTCATACTTTTTCACAGTTTGCGAAACCTGAGGTAAAGGACGAAACATCTGTTATTCTAACCATGGATATGAGCAAATATCAAAATTAAAAAATTACTTAAAATGACATACAGGTGTGGTCTCTTGTTCTATATAAAGCATATAGACATATGTTCAGGAGCTGGTGGCAGACTTAGTTGCTAAGGTACAAGACTTGTAGCTGGTGACCTGATACTCGCATTGGCACCACATTATCTTCTATGTGGATTTAGCTACTGTGTTTGATATAAAGTTTGGAAAATATTTCATTTACTCTCTTCATATTACCTAAAATCATTATTTTCTAAATAAAGTAGATTTAATACTTTTTATAAAATGATTTTTTATCCTTAGACTTTGTAGCCTCTTACCTGATAGCATTCTGTTGCTCAATCCCATCGTAATTTCTTGATGCACACTTTTTCTGCCAATGGAACACTAAATTTGTGTGTAATTCATTAAGTAAGCATAATTTACATCTTTTTTTGTGTTAGCCAAGAGCCCAATAAATGGCTTGAATCATAAGAAGTAACATGTCACTGCTTTGTTACAACTATATCTAATGCAAATATGACAAACAATAGAAAGCATAACTGATAACATTAGCCCTCTTAATTAACAATAAAATGTTAAAATGGCAATCCATTTTATCCTGTATCTAAATAAAGTATATATTTTGGTTCCCAGGCTTGGTTCATAGATCATCTCCTAGGTTTGCACTATTTTCCAGACAAAAGTTTCACTAATATTCCAGTCAGTACCTTTTGATCAAAGATATGGTAATATTGATAATTGCTACCCTTGTATAGTTCAGCACATCTTGATGCTGATGGTTTGAGGCTTGCTGAACTCTTCCACTTCTTGTGGAGTTGGTATAAGTCACCTCTGATGGAATTGTTAGGTACCTTACTTAAATGGCTCTCCCAATAGATAATATTGGTTCTCCTTGACTAACTGGTGCGACTTCACACTGAAAATCATGTCCTGATTTGATGTACTTAAGATGCTGACTGCAATGGCAGTAAAAAACTTGTCTTGTAAAACATGCAAATGAGGTGCAAGCAAGAAAGAAATGGAGATAGGGATTTTGATATGTATGATATAATGTGTACATTACTAGAGTATTATCAAATTTATGAACCAATTATTTTCCATAAGTTACAAATTGCCACCATTAAAACATGAATTCATCAAACAGTCAAGGATATATTTTTATAAGTGTCCTTATTTCATACAGCCCTGTCAATGAGAAGTGAATAGACAAAATTACATATGAAAGAACAACGAAGAGAATGGTGACACATCCAGAAAATAAAACTGAATTTTTAAAGAAAATGAAAAATTGTCTATAAAATGAGCTAGATAACTCAGTTTTCCAAAATCCCTCCTTATTCCATAAGAGTGACCATCTTCAAATATTCCACTGCATGCAATTTTTGTACACTATATTTATTATGATTGACTAAAATGTATGTGGCACATGGCAAAGATTCAGCAATTCAGTTGCCCAAGTTTATCCCAAAAATATCAAATGTGCAGAAAAAGTGCAAATGAATATTTTGTTCAGAAGCAAGTGTTCTTCAGTGTATATATAGTAGGAAAAAATCTTTTTACTGAAAAAAAACAGTTATGTATTTTACTCTACTTCACCCTAGAAATATCTTGTTTGAAACAATTATTAACTTTTCACATATAGATAACATTAAAGGTTGGTGAACTCAACTGGTAAAACACATAGGAAGATACTCTGCTGACTAAATATAGGGGAAACAAAGCCATAAGAGGAGGCAGAAGGGTTGTGAAATATTCCTAGAGCTGACCATGACACAAATAAAATTACAGAAAAAAAAATTGAAAATACTTTTGTCCAACATTGGAATTTTCCTATAGAGTATAAATTTGCCATATACAATGATTTTAAACAAAGTAAAAAATATATGAAAGACATGGTAAACATGGCCTTAGGAATATAACTTAAAATAGTTGTGATTGAATGTCCATAAGAAATAAACTAGTGTTACATAATGAATAGACCCCAAAAAATTACACCTGAAACAACAGAAAAACATTGAAGGCCATTTTAAATTAGCATGGCCATTTAATAAAATAATTAAATCATAAACATGTTAGGATATTCTCCTGATGACTTGACTCAGATTGAGCTTTATGACCTGTTACATGACACTGATACAACACATCAATAACTGTGGAGTTTAAGATGAATGCAATTGCTTCTATGCAAAAAACAACAAGGACAGGCAAATATAGAAGCTTTCATATCATTAGCCATGTATGAAAAAAATTTCTAAGTATTAAAACAAAGAATGTTGAGAAAAGTATTAAGTTTAATTCAACTATAAAATGTAGAGGAATGAGAAACTACTCATTACAGAGAAAACAAAACAGAAACATCATGCCATGTTTAATGCATCTGCAGATTTAGAGAAAGCTTCTGACAGCATGCCATAATACGTAAATATCCAAAATATGTCATAATGAATCACAGCAACAGAAAATAAGCTTTTGCTCTGTATAGATAGCGGGTGGAAGTGGTAGGGCATGGTGAAAGCAGACAAAAAATATAAGTAAAGGAGTAAGACATTAAAATTGTTATGTTGATCTTCAATGTTTATATCAAGGTGACAAATAAGTTCAAAGAAAAGTTTAAATATACTGAGCAAGGATTGGCTTGCTCCAGATGACAGTGATAATGTATAAAAGAATAATAATATGCAAAGCATTTTAACTAGGGAAAATGATTCTCTTCAATTAAGAAAAAATGCTGCACTTCAACATAATCAATTATTATAAGCAAGGTGCTTAAAATAAATTTTTTGTGGAATTTCAGTGTTTTTCCTTAACCTAAGATGATGAAAGACTCAAAGCCAGGCCTGAAACAATTCTCAGATGCTAGGGAAGGGAGAACATTAACAGGTAGGATAATTTTGCTACTTATGACAGCAAAACCACCAGCAGTACAAGAAAGAAATAAAAGCAATCCAAGGGAAGAAGACTTTCTACCAAAAGAAACAACTATTCACGGCAAATCATACTTCCTTATACACAAGGCAATCCTTTTTCTTTTATATACAGCTTATTTTTTATATGCATATATATGTATTCTCACATATATATATAATTTTAGTTGCAAATAGACCTTGCCGGATCATGCAAAGCAGCCGACTCCTTCCTCATCCTCCAAACCTATCTCATTCTCTCTCCGTGGACTCTCTTTCTGTCTTCCATCCAACTTTGTCCCTGGTTTCTTTGGGACTTCGTTCTCTGACATCAGGTTCCACTGGTATCTTATTTCTGTATGCGTTTCTGTTCTCAATGACTACACATTCTATTTCTGTGTAATGCATAATATGTTTTATGTACGTAATATGTTTTCCAGGTCTCCTTTTATGTGTAGTGTAAGTTTCGCTTGCATATAGTGCCTCTGGCTTGATTACTGCATTATAGTGTATGATCTTTGTGTCTATGGAAATGCACTTCTTGTTATAAATATTGTGTCTTGCCATATGCCCTCTTCATTTTCTGCAGTCAAGTCTTTTGTGCAATCTTCTCTCCTCCTGTGGGTTCAAGGATCTCGCCTAGGTATTTGAAGTGTGTAACTCAGTTTATCTTGCCATATTTTGTGTTCAGTATTTGGATATCTAGTTTTGAGCAAAAGAATTCAGTCTTTTGAAAGATTTGTAGACTTTCTCTGCACATTCCTTGAGGACTTCTATCTGATTGGTGGCTGTTATTTCATAGTCTGCGAGTAGGGCTATATCGTCTGCGAAAGCTAGGCATGAAATTTCTACATTGTCTTAAGGTCGTCTGAGTCATATTGGTTTCCAATGTCCTTGGTTTTTCAGTTCTTTTTCCCATTCCTTGATGACTTTGTTCAAAACTAAATTGAAGA
>WURS02169023.1:0-21250 GCA_011762765.2 Rhinocypha anisoptera
AGTTTGACCTCGGCGGCTCTGCCGCCGTTTTTTACAAGAGGCAGACGGCGCTTTAGCGCCGGCCCTCTTGTAAAAATTAGTAATTAATATCATTTCACGTGTAGTTACATTCAGCAAAACTTACTAGGCTACAAATGTCAAATGAGCAATGAGCCATGCCAGTTTGTTGCTATGATTTGTCTCTTGTTTGTTTTATAATTCTCTCTCTCTCTCTCTCTCTCTCTCTCTCTATTTCTTTCTGTTACCTCATGGATGACATTGAAAACTTATACATATGTTATTGGACGGTTTTGAATATCAACTGTCGTTTTTCTATAAAAAATAAAAATAAAAAACAAAGCTTAGAGATAGGAAAAGAGAAATAAACACGGAGAGAGAATGAGAGAAGTGCAGTGAGCGGAAATCCTCCTTTGAGACCGCTGTGAATTTCCTCTAAACTAGCAATGAATGTTCTATTTAGGTTCATTTGAAGTTGGTTTACGTGTCGATTTTTCTGTTGTTTAGGTCTTGTGTGTTGTATATATTTTTTTTGTATATAACACGTAAATGAGTTTGAATAAGTCTGTCTTTATATGTTTCTCAATTTTAAGTTTGATCTTGATCCTTTCTGCACTTTCTCAAATGGTAAGCTCGATTGATTGACTCTCACTTTGATGCCCCACTCATGATGGCCTCGATGTATCGAACGGATTGATGCGTGGCACCACTATTTGTAATGCTAATCGTTGTTGTCTGTGAATGAAATGCTTCGAGTAGCAATAGAGAAAGAATCGAGCATTACTCTTTGTCAATGGCTCTTACTGAGATCAAGTGACCTTTACTATCATTAAGCTACAAGCAATGTTGTTTTTTACTTTTCATGTTTTTGACGCACGGTTAGCGATTGATCTTAAGCGAATTTTGGCTTAGCTAAAGCGTTGCGAATGTACTTTATAAATATCAATTTTGACGTTGAATTATGCAGTTATCCATTTTGATTTGACATTTTTAACGTAATTAAATTTTGGTATGTCACATAATAGTTTAAAATAACTTACATCTTTGTTCAAGCTTTCCTTATTGATACTTGTACTTGAAAGATTTGATATTGAAATATCTTTCAAACACAGTCGATGCCACATAGAATGGGTATTATCAATACATGTAGCGGTACTATCATCATGCACTGGTTTCGAATCTTTCTCTCCTTTGACGTGTCTCTTCATCATTGATTAGGTTATGCAGTGATATTGTTGGTGACGAAGATGGCTATATAAGTCAACAGTGTTTATAGTTAGAGGCTTCGTTCTCAATTGCCTTTGATGAGTAAAGGAGGCCATATCGCGTGTTTGAGTATCACGAAAAGTGTGTCTATTAACGCAAAATACTGATGATAAGGTGACTCACTTTCGAGTACTCTTTTGTAGGCTACCAAACAGCACACAAGTAACGAGTCTCAAGATGTTTCCACCTGCAACGAGCACCGGATCTGTTCCGGTCAATGGTATGTTTCAATTTTTTTACTGTTAAGTAGTCAATTTTTAAATAATAAATTGCTTTTAGACTCTACCGATCGTGAGTTCGAAGACATCCTTAACCAATTGAATGCGTTGGGCTCTGAAATAGAACAAGAAATATCTTCCAAGTACAAATCTAAAGAATCTCCAAGCAGTCCCAAGAAAGAATCTGAAGGACAGTCATTTGAATCACCCTACCATCACCATCAATACCAGAGAAGCGAGATGTTACTGACCAATGGAAGCCAAAATGGCACCTACTATTCGGAAGAGCCACCCCCGCCACCCGAGTTGACCTCAAGTGCAAACGGGATTGTTCAGAATGGTGGTGACGAGTCGAAGCCCTACTACGCGCCCCATCTGTACCATCATCACCACGCCCACCACCATCACCTACCATCACTGCAACATCACCACTACCACCACTACTCCGACAGTGGACAGTCACTAGGTATCGTCTTTCACCAGTCCTTCCACCAGTCTCTTTGAAACATGAGTCTAGACCGACCTAATGAGCCGATTTGTCTCCCAGGGCCCTCCATTTCTCTTCTTTCCCTCTCTACCAATGTCATTTTTATTCGATTTCGTTCTATAGATAGATATATCAAAGGAAAGACGATCGTTTTTGGAGGCCAAGCATACCATTAGATTAGCACCAGAGAAAATAAAGAGATAGAAGAACAAAGTTAACGTGTACTAGTATTTTGTTTCAAAATTTGTTACAGGAGAAAAACTATCTCGATGCAATTAAACATTTTGAGTTTTGCCTTATTTAGAAGTTTCTAATTTAATGAAATAAAGTTAGGTAAAATTGACTAAGATGACGGGGATACATATAAAAGGTTGACTTAGTTTGACAAGTGTTATTCATGATGTTATCTTTGGAACATGCAGATTCAAGCACAACTGGAGAGAATGCACTACCAGTGTTGGAGATGTCAAGCCAACTCAGTCAACTGCGCACTGACTCGCCGGACAACGACTCTGCTTTCTCCGACTCTATCTCTCTCATCTCCTCTGAACAGTCCTCTTCATCTTCCTCGTCCAACTCGAACAAGGCACCCAACATGAACTCGAATTGCAACTTGACCAGCAGTAATAACTCGAAGCCACCCCAAGCACCGTCACCAGTGTCCAACTCATCTAGTCAAGTGATAGTGAGTGCCAGTGGCAGTGAGTCGACTACGCCGGTCAAGCAACAACAGTTGTTTCTCGAGTCCAGTTCGATTGACTCGGACAACAAGGATGATTCGGTGAGTGTTGTCTTAATACGCTATCGCCATTGCGCGAGGCTCTGCTTACTATTTCCCGCCGCGTCGTGCTTCCACTCGGGTGAAATTCATATTTTGGTCCACAAAACAGCTTCTAACTTGTTGCCATGTCGATGATTGATGAATTCAAATTTTTAAAAGAAAATTTTGAACATCACAACCTACGCATATGTCCCACGCTTTTCCCACATTTTTATTTTTCCTCTAACTTAATGTTTATTCTCGCCATTTTGTTTCTTTTGCTTAATTAACACATTTTATCTGCTCTAATTTTCTTCATTTCTTTTCTCTTCTAATTGATTCCTTTCCTTCTTTCTCTATCCTCGGGTACCCTCTATGGTCGTATTCAAATCACAAACAGCTTGGCTCGTTGCATTTGATGAATTTAAACGAGTCTACTCCAAAGGTTTTTGCCCAAATCGATCAGATTCTAAATGGAATCGATTGGAACTTTTTTGACGAAATCACCATAAAAAGTCAGGAAACGGATCTAATTCCAAAATTGGAAAAAGAAGCAACAGAAAAGAAAGAAAAAAGTCCCACTGAAGAAAGTAATAGTAAACCGAAGCTAGAGTCGTCTGATACTTCACAGAAAGCCAAAAATGAAGAAAAGGTTGAAACAGAGATTGAGTTTGGTGAGAAGATTCGTGAGGCGATGGCAAAAATTCGCGAAGCTAACATACGTAAGGTACCAAAATTGATATTAAAAATGTGTGTTGAGTCAAACGATTAGATTACGATCGATCATGACGCGCCCAAGTGCACGATTTCGTGGTTTGACTGTTCAGTGGGCCACACTCAAATTAGCCTGAATTCATCATCCTCTTCAAGTGAAGCAGAATGGCCAGGTCTCATCAAAATTAGTTTAGGGGTAACCCGATACTTGACTGGGTTGTTTTTCCTGATTTGTTGCTCTCATATTTCATAATAATTCACAACAATATTTCCTGTGCCTCGTTGATTAATATTTTGATTAATTACTAATGTTTTTATTGTTTTCAGCTTTATCTAAAGGTGTTTGCGGAAGACAACAGTGCGAAGAGTTTACTGGCGGATGAGCGAATGACGATTGGTGCCATTTGTCGACAGTTGGCCGCCAAGAACTACATTCAGATGGGCTTAGATCACTGTATCATCGAACATATGCCACAACTCTACCTTGGTAAGCATAAGTTCATACTAATATTATTAGTCAATTCGATTCAAGCGAATAAATGTAAATTCTTCACACAATTTATTTAGCTTTAGAGTGATATTGGTTCTAAACAAAATCTCTAGATACCATATTTAGACAATCACTAAAATCCGATTTTTTGTTTATATATGTCACTCTCTTTTAGCTCGAATTTGTGTCCAATTCGTTTGTATGGGATACGGAGGCGAGAGAGGGATAGAGAGAGGGAGAGAGAGAGAGGAAAAACTTTGTGAGATCCTAAACTCAGATTTGTCCTTTGATTGATGATGAATGTTGTGTTGAGATTTGAGCTTTCCCAACCACACCCAAAGACTTAGGCTATAACCCTTCCTCAATTTTATCTTAAAATCATAAGTCAAGGGTCAATCAACTTTGTAACTGTTCTTTATTCTTTAGTGTTGTTTCTAAAAAGGGTGGGTTTTCTTAGCTTAGTTTGAATTTACTTGAATGACTAATTGCAAGATAGTCTGATGTTCTAAAGACAAACTTAACTTTTGAACATAGCTGTTCAAAGAAAATTAATTATTACATAAGTTGAAGTTAATCTTAATTAGGGTCTGATTGTAAAGCAAATATATAATGGTTTTTTATTTTGTTTGAAACAGAACGATTCTATGAAGACCATGAATCACTTGTAGAGAATGTGCTTTACTGGGGCCGAGACCACACCAACAAGCTCTATTTCATGCCACGAGTGGACAAGTACGATCTTTTCATCCAACCCGAGAAGTACCTGATCAGTGTGTCACAGCCTAATGACAACGCAGACACTCTCAAATCTGGCTCACTACGGGCAAAATACAATGCTAATCAACTTCGCAGCGACCTCATTGCACAGTTCTTCTCTACTGGTACCACAGTTCGAGTGCCCGAGATTGAAGGCAATTTATACCTACGAACAGATGGCAAAAAATCATGGAAAAAATACTTCTTCTCTTTGCGAGCATCCGGTCTTTACTACTGTCCCAAAGGGAAACCTAAGTCCACGAAAGATTTGATTTGTCTGACTACATTCGAGTTGAATTGCCTTTACTATGGTTTCGGATGGAAGAAAAAATTTAAAGCACCAACTGAATTCGGGTTTGCAGTGAAACACCCACAGATTCAAGCCAAGTCTCCTAAACACATCAAATATCTTTGTGCGGAATCCGAAGAAGATTTTCGACTTTGGATGACTGGTATACGAATCGCAAAGTATGGCCGACAATTGATGGAGAACTTTGAACAGTTTAAACTCGCTGATAATGGCGAGGCTGACTGTGAAGAAACACACAAAAACTCTGAGTCTAAGTAAGTTTAATTTTTATAAATTTTTAACAAAAGTTGTACTAATGTATTAATTTAAAACTTTAGAAAAACTACGACATTTCAACCATCAAACTCAGATCTCTCGAATGGTACAAATGGCTTTGGATATTTCGAGGGCGAGACGTCGTCGCACTATCAACACAGTTCGATTCTGATGCGTCACACACCACGAAACGAATCAGTTCGCTCTTCCAGTGCCAGCTCGAGTTCGGGCTGCATGTCCGAGCAATCCTCGGTGGTGTCTTCTACTCCTTCCAACCCCGATTCAACTAGTTCTAATTCCAACTATCACTTTACATCACCAATGCATCACCCGATGACTCATCACCATCTTCAGCAATCTCCACTAGCTTTTGAGGCAGACTTTCCTATGGGAACAATTAAAAGAAAGCCTAATGTGATGCTTCAGCCCAAGATTCCGTTGACTAATACCACGAGAAATTTGGCTCTTCAGTCTGATGATGCATTGCTCGAAGTGAGCGATGGAAGTGGTGGCAGTTGTGGTGCAAGCGGAGATGAAGCTAACTACTCCGGCAGTTCACCTTCGCCGGACCAATTCCAACGAGGAACATTTAAAACCGGCACTCTAAGACGGTCCTCTAACACAGATGAAAGATCAATTAAGTCTCCTTCAAAAATATCAATAATGCAATCGCCTCAGCATCAGGTATATCTGAAGACTGAGGAAGAGGAAGAACTTCCGCCTCCCCCGCCACCGGTGCTTAAACCCGCAGAGAGTACTACATCTCTAAACGCTTCCTTCCCGCCACCACCACCTCCTGAAGTGCTAGATCAGCAATCAAATCAGTCCAATTCAATCTCCGAGCCAAACACTCCACTAAAACAGGCCCCTCCACAGTTATCGGCACTTCCAATGCCTCCGATGACACCGCAACCTCAACCAAAGTTTGCCTCATTCAATCATCGTCTTTCTCGACGTCTCTCAGACCTCTCGGATAATTTGCCATATTTAGCCAACTTCCGGTCGCAGTATCAAGAGGGCTATCTGGTGCCGAATTCTCGAGCCAGTATTGCTACCGCTTCTGATTCTAACACCTCTTTTGTTTCCTTGAAGCTGAATCCAAAAATAAATCGCTTCCAAAACCGACATATGACTCTCGATCATCATCAACAACAAAACGGACATGCACAACTTTGGAACAAGTTTGGCACCTCACCTCGATTGCGTAATTTTGAACCGAACTGTGAAGTGGCGCCACCACCAACACCTAATTCAATGTACCATCCGAAGTCATCCAATAATATGAATGGAACCTATGGTTCAAGTCATTGCGCAATAGTAGCAGATTCCAATTCGAACTATAACATCAACGGACAGGCAATGGGACGACCAGACTATGACCTACTACCAAACACGGGTAGAGTCAAAGTGTTTGCCCCTTACCAACCAGCTTCTGCTCCACCAAGCTCGATGCCACCACCACCACCCGAGTCAAATCACTACCAATCCCAGCAACCGCAACCAAGAGAAAGTCACTACATGTCCATATCGCCTCATCTCTTACAGAAGCATCAACAAATGATGCAACGTCAACAGCAGCAACAGCCTTACTCCAATGGTTCTATCTATAACGGTTCGCAAAATTATCAAGTACCCGAGGAGATGTTTATCAAAAACATGGAGCGTGTAATGCAAAAAAAGTGGAACGTGGCGCAGATGTTGCAGAAGGACACTTCAGCCACTCCCGGACAGGTTCTTGGCTTTCGAGACTCGGCTTACCTCCCACCACCGCCATCAACATCACAGTCGATGGACCCTTCATCGCAGCAGATGGCATTTCCACCTCCTCCACCATCTTCTTTAACTAGTCCATACCCGCAAGTCTACCCGAACTACCCCAACTCTCCGTATGCAGCATATAATGGCTCGTCTCAACCCAACTCTCCCTTTCATAATGGTTATCATCACCAGAAGCAGGTTCGCATAGCAGAAGAACCTCAAGTGCACTATGCACCAGGCTCCACTTGTTCTACTTCATCCAATTCGTCACTAAAGAGAATTCCACCTCCACCACCCAAGCGAAGTGACACCACCCAACTGACATTATCTTCTAGTCGACTTAGCTGATAACTCTTAGCTAGCCTCAACTCCTCAAAACTGTACATAAGCTATATTCTTCTTTCTGTTCAAAATAAGTTGATACGAGCTTACAAACAAGCCTAACTTTATATTATCTTGTCAGGATCTTTTCATATATTTGGAATGTATTGCTTTTGCTTTCTAATTCAAAAAGTTTTTTACTCTCATTCATAAATTCAACTTTCATCTCCATCTTGTTGCAATGAGCTATCGATTATATTCTCGCAAGAAGTACTTTGCTAGAATATCCTCACATTTTCTTATTTGATATTTATGATTACTTACACGTTTTTCTATATTATGTATTATGTCTTCTTGATTTATAATAATCAATTTTATTTCCATTATATTTACTTCTTATATTATCGTTATATAATATTTATAACCTGTTTCCAATTCATTGTGTTGATATTTTGCATTAAAACCGCTTTTTTTATTGTCAGCACATTTTGTACGTTGTTTATACTTTTTTTATTGTCATTGTCATAAATGTTTCTTATCGACTATTGATGAGTATAACAATAAAATAAATTTTAAAACTAAAGTCTTGTTTTTACTAGCATTGCAGTGGGCGGTGTAAAATCACAAACAGTAATCATGTTTTGATTTCTCTATAAAATGGATTCGCGAGTTATTTTATGAGACATGAAACTTATCCTCTGCGGTTTTCCACTCAGCGGTTTAAGGTAGAGATAGAGGTAGAAGCTGACTTTTTCCACAAGTTAAGCCAGAGATGATGCAAGGAATACATGATAAAAACTCTAGTCTCTCTAAAATGGCTAAATGTCTGTTTGAGCTGGAGAAACCTAGAGTCAAAAATGTATAAAACGGGTGACATCTTACACAAGTTTACAAGTATATTTTAATTAATCTCGATTGGCTTCCGGCTACGGCTGTCGTCGGAACTTTCCAACTAACACCACTAAAACTGTCAACAATGCAAACAATTGCGACTGACTGGAGACAATCAGAGCAATAATCTCATGCGAGAATCCTTGACAATACTAGAAAAGTATTAGTGACTATAACTTGGGGATTAGAAAGCACAACCTGTCGAAGGATTACAGTATTTCTTCAATCTTTGACCAATTCATTGCGCATTGAAATATTTAGAAAAATTATAATAATTTAGAAAACAATTTTAAAATTGTAGTAATCAGTGCTTTATTTAAAATACAACTAAGTTTGTAATATTTTAATTAAAGGATGTAATGAAAGCAAGGAGTTCCGGTTTTTAATAATAAATGAGAACAAACTAGAAATAAATCACAGACAGGTTGAGAGATGTCGGTTTAATAATGTCAATGTAAAACGCAGTAGCTCGGAGTAACACCTAACGATTGAAGAATGAATTCAAGAGTAAGACCCGAGTCAAATCAGTTGGTCCATCACTCGTCACCTCTTTTGCCCACGGAACCCAGTGAATATTTCTTCTCACCGGAACTACCAGTTCAAGTCTATCAAGATCCATATGGAGAGACGACTTTTAATGGCTCTTATGAAGAACCTATATGTTCATATGAATATCCGGGTCAACCATTTGTTCCACAAGAAGTTCCTTTACAAGTTCTACCAAGTACTGCACCACAACCCTCGGAGCTACCAACTCACTTGATTTCAAGTGATCTTGTTAATAGCAATGCCAGCAACAGTCAACTTAACCAAACACTGCGTTGGTTACAATGTAATTTTCAGTTTCGCAAAGCAGTCTCCATTTCACGTTCTACCATCTACGAAATGTATCAAAAGTTTTGCATACAAAGTCATTTTGTGCCTGTTTGTAAAGCCACCTTTGGCAAAGTAAGAGCATTTATTTCTGATTATATTTCTTTCACAATCGTTAAATAGATTATACGAATGCAGTTTCCACAGGTCAAATCGAAACGGCTAGGGGCGAGAGGGCAAAGTAAATATCATGTAAGCTTGCATTGATTTGTGGTATCTCGTAAAATGATCATTTCCATTATTAATCTAATGTAATAATCTCAATTGATGTTTATTGGTATTTGCTGTCAGTACTACAACATTACCTTCCGAGATGAAGTACGCTTCACTCGATCCTCCATCCCATTGAACAGTTGTAGATCAAACCGAGGGTGGGTGTGGTCATCAGAAGAAAACAACGAGCCAGCAATTCGTTTTTCGTTGGTGTCGCATGGTGAGCAGTACCCGACTGATCAGTTTGGCACCAACCTTCACGAGAATGATTATCACGCCATCATTCAGTCGATGCTTGGCGTGATGAAACTCCCCTCTGATGAGCCACTTATTGTAAAGTATATCGGCAATTTACATTACCAACTAATCATTTTCGCCACAATCACAGAATGACAAGCACATTTTTGTTAACCTTTACAAGATTCATTGCCAATGCCTCCTCGATGCGGCACTAAGTGGCAACTTTACACAGGTTTGTTTTAAAATCTAATTTTTCAATTTGTAACATATCAAAACTTCAAATGTTATGAATTACATGACTAAATCCTAGATGAGGCACTACATCATGCATTTTTGGCAGCAACTACCGTGTCAGGTCACCATCTACCCAGACCTGATGATATCGTTGGACACGCACTTTTACCTTCTCCTTGCTCGACTCTACCTCTCACCTGACTCAACCCATGATCAACTAACTCGTTTAAATACAATAGCACATCTGATGCCACACTGGCTCGACAGAACATTTAACCATGTGGTCTATGACTGGCCTAGGCAGTGGGCCATCGGACCTCACATTCTAGCTCATATAACTACAACTGACCATCTCACAGTAGCACAAATCAAAAGACAAGATGCGTGTCTGTGGCGCAATCGAATCCAATCAGCCGTTTACCTTCTTCAAATGTTACAGGTAAAAACAAGTTTATCTCCGACTACCATGGGCTACCGTGTTCATTGATTTGTTTTGTTATTACTTTTTTGTTTGCAGAAACTCGAATCTAATCTGATTAGCGAATGTGTAGAACACCTGCAATATGAATTAAGGCGAAATAGTAAACGAGCAGAGAGACCTCACTCTGTTCTCTCTCATGTTCCCTGGCTTACAGACTACTTTCCCATGGATTCCCTTTGGTCGGTGCTTTTCGAGGAGTTAAGTTTTCTACTGGCCAACATAAAAAATCACAGTACCATACGACCTTCATTGACACGTCTGGTGATCGAAGAAGTCGATCAAATGGTCCGTAGAGTTGACTTACATTATGGACCCCAGAACTGTAACCTAGCCTTGAAGCAATTAGTGTTGCTTTTCACTCAGTTCACCAACGAAGTGGAACGTGGTCTTGTCCTCGAAGATTCGGATTCTGAGCTTGAGGAACTTGACGAGGATCAAGAAGAGATCGAAGAAGATGGCAACACCCACGAAGTAGTGGCCAACGCGCAACTTCTTCTAACAGCTATCCAGCACTATCTGGTACTCATGTGTCAAACCTCAAAGCTAGCTCACCTAAAAAGTCTTGCCGAATCAGTATTTTGAAGCCTAATTTATTTCTATCTGTCAACTTAATTGTAATGTTTCTAAATCATTCATATTATTTTTGAAATTCAACACGTTTATTTAGCCAATATATAAATAAAAACGTAAATAAAAATAAGAAAGATGTCAAAATACTTATGTCCATGTACTTTACGTCCATTTAAAATCACATTCAATAATTAGCCAATATTTGACTTCTTTCTTTTCCTCTTACCTCCATTCATCTCAGGGTGCACAATGGCTTTTTCAGGTTCACCGGCTTCTATATCTTTACGCTTATTTTTCTTTTTCCTTTTAGGTACCTCAGTTTCTTGTAGTTCAGGTTGAGCAATCGTATGTTCTTCTTCAAAAACTTCTTGTTTCAAGGTTTCGCGTTTAATTTTCTTTTTTGCTTCTTTGTTCGTTTCTGATTCTAGTTTAGCCATCATCGGCTTTTCAGCAACCACCTCAGGTATTTCGTGTGCCAAGTTCTTTCGCTTTTTCTTCTTACCCTTCGATATTTCACTTGTCAGATGCTCTTGAACCTGTGATTGGTTTGTCTCCTCCTTAGACACTCCAAGTTGTTTCTCGGATTGAAGGTCATTTCGCTCAAGAACGCAACAAAAGAACCCATTGGTAAGAGTAGTTTCATAGTCAGCGCGGAGACAACATCGAGACCAGTCATAATCGCCAACTCCTCGAAAAGGCCACGTTGGAAGTGGATCTACCACCTGATACTCGAGATTAGACTCCAACTGCATCAAACTGTTAATCACATCTTCATTCTCAGTCTGGTACAGCGAGCAGGTGCAGTATACAATTCGCTTCGGTCGAAACTGTAACGCAGCCTGAAGCATGGTCAGCTGAAACTTGGCTAGTTTCTCGCATCGCCTAGCAATTTTGATTTCATCTTCCTTCTTAGCCTCTTCCGATCTGTAGTCGAGTCGACGATTGATACCACTGCCAGTGCACGATGGGTCGAGTAGTATCACATCGAGATCCTGATTAACAGTGGGGTCGAGTTTGGTAAAATCGCTCAAGGATTCCACGAATTGAACCGAGAGTCTTTGCAAAAGTGGTTTCATTGATGCATAGCGCTTCTTGTCGCTATCGTTGGCAATCAATCGGCAATCGTTGTTAAGTCTCGAAGCAATGGCAGCTGTTTTCATGCCAGGGGCTGCGCACGCGTCTAGAATGGTCATTCCCGGACAGAGAGACATAGCTTCGATAGCTAAAAGACTTGCCTGTAAACAAATCAAACCAATATTAGTTATTGTATATCAAAAAAAATATTACAAAAATAGATAAATACAAGTGTTTAAAAGTGAATAAAATATGAGAAATAACGAAAAACAAACCTTATCTTGCATAGCAATAAAACCGTCGGTACATAGATTTGAGTCGGCAAGTTTCTTGGTTTGGTTGTCATTCAACACGAGAATATCATCAAAGTGATAATCTTGCAAATACTCATCGTCAGCTAGATCTTTAGCTAGCTCCTTAAATCTATTAAGAAATGAAAATTAGGTAAAGCCAAAAATTCTAAATGACATACTTGTCAAAAGAAATTTCTTTGCCTTGAAAGCTCTTCTCTCGAAAACCCATCTCACACAACTTGGTCATCACTTCTTCTTTGCTTGTTTTGAGATTATTAATTCTGATGTATCGTAAAAATTTACGGGCATTTGTCGAGTCACTAGGCAAAGTCTTAGCTTTAACTAGAAAAAATATTATGTAAGTGAAATTTTTAAAAATAAGTCTCCAAAATACCTTTGGCAAACTGTTCAGTAATTTGATTTGCATTCTCCGATACGTATTTCACTTCACCTTTAACTCGATACTAATATCGTAATTAGATAAGAATATACGCTAATTCGTAGACTAATTTGACTTACTTTGAAAAAAGATTTCTCACCGAAAAGCAACTCTCCAATCAGAATGTCAACAATAAATGTGTTAAGTTCGGATGGAGGCTCTGGCAGCGCTGTCCTGATTTCTTTAATGATCTCCTGATTCTTGAGCACCTTGACCGCAAGAGCATAAAGCATTTTGAGATACTTTAAAAATAAAATTTAATTTGAAACCGTAATTTAAATTTAAAATAATACACGACAAACCTTTTCTTTCTTAAATTGTTCCATTAAATGATTAATAGTACAACCGCCATTACTGAGTTGCTGTAAAACATGCGCTGCTTGATAATAAGCGCGATGCAACTTGGCCTTCTTCACTCTTTCCTTGTTTGCTTTCCCTTTCTGCACTTTTTCCTTCTTCATCGGCTTCTTATTCTTCACAAACTTTCTTGGCTTTCTATTGTCAGACTTAGGAATCATGGTGAAGTCTTTGTTCCCTAAAACAGAACCACAAATGGGTTAAAGTTTGCAGAGTTGGACAAGTTGTTCAAAAAAAAATAAGAAATACACGTGTTTGCTTGGCTGTCCACAGACAACGTTACAATGTTTGTTTACTGTATTTTTTAGTGAGACGTAATTTGAAACCCACACCTTTGGTTTCTTCTGATCTCTTCAAGTTTATTTTTGTTAATGAATTCTTGGTAAATCAATTTGAATTGTTTGTTGTTTAAAATTTAACTGGTTGATTTGATCATATTAAACAGGAGTAACATAAATAATAAACGACATTTGTGATTATTAAATAATGATGATGATGGAATGTTGAAGTGTGTTATGTGAAGAGAGCAATAATAATGCCTGTTCGTGCCAACGAGGAAGAGTGTGAATTTTGTCCGACAAGGCTGCTTAGCAAGCCGTTGGCCCGGTTGAATGAGTCGACGCGGGAAGCAATTCACGAGGCACAGATGGCCGACTCGGATCGTTGCGAGGTTGTCCGACAGTTCCTCCGACGCACCGAACATCACAACTGGTGCTCGGTGGTGAGTCAAATGCAACAACGCCAACTCGCCACCGATCCCACGGGACAGACTTCTGCTTGGGACCGATTCTATCACACTAGCATGCTTCTTGTAAGTGACAACACTGTTCTCATCACTGTCAAATGTTGATATTTGTTACTAACTGAGTTATTGTAACAGAAGTCAAACAGCTACTGTATGCCCGTTTTTAGTCGTGACAATCGAATCAGCGGTATTAACAATAAGTTAATGTTACACCTATCGGATTTACGCATTAATCGGCACACACTGTGGCTGGGCAATCGTCGATACTACGACACGTGGCATACGGTTTCCTTTGATGGTAACGACTGGGACGATCCACCACGTGTCAAGCAATGGTCCTGTTTCAAGCTTGGACTCGATGCCACTATTGGCGTCTTTCCACTTCTATACCACACTCATTTGGATACGCTGGATTTCACTATGTGTCTTCTTCTGGCCGCTTCTGAGTATCATCTTTTCTACATTGCATTTCAGGTATGTGTTATTTTTGGGAAATTTTTGAAGATTTTGTATTTAAATTGATTTGATTTTGTTAAAGTTCACTTAAACTTGTGTTTTAAACTGAACTGTTTTACAGGATGGATGGATTATGGAGAGTCGAAAGTGCAGAATGGAGGAGCGACGTGGAGAAGAAGTGCCCGAAGTACCTAACAATCTTGAGATGGAGTTTTTGGGTGCTGACATCGACAGCCAACTCATCGACTTTTATTCACCAACCTTCCAGTATATTTTTAGTGAAGAGGTTGCTGGTAGCAGCCGCACACCGAGTGCCATCGATTTCGACATTACCAATTCGCAAACTGGACTTAGATTGAATGCCACCGTGTTTGGCTTTGATGATGGTGCCATCGAATATCGTCAGCATCGTGTCCCGGAACCGGAGACTATTGATTCGATTAAAGTGGACAAACTTGATGACGAGGTGAACAATTCGATTTTGAATTAACTCAGATATTTACTTTAAGTTTTGCTTATGTTTTAATTTTCTGCAGATTTTGGATATAAAATTAATGCCTAACCGGAACCAATTTCTAGTGAGCAGCAAGTCTCGTCATCGTCTACTGACACTTTACGACATTCGAATGACAAACCGACACTCACTTGGTCGGCACAATTCAATTAGTGTAGTACCTTTCGACACTTCTCACACGGAAGATCTTCACCCTGGAATCAACCTAGTACCAAAACATCAGCTTCTTATTGGTTCATCTACCGACTCGGTTGTCCGTTTTTGGGATCTTCTAAGTGGAAGGCTGGTTCATGCCTGGGATGAGCACAATTATCACGAGAGCAACCTTGATATAGCCCGTAAGGTTGAAGTACCCTCTAAACCATCTGCTGATTGTCAAGCATACTTTGCTGAGGATTTTATCTTTGGCTCTCATAGACCTCCGCCAATGGATGCATTTTTCATTTGGAAGGGTACTACTCTATACACTTACACTTATCAAGACCTTGAAGAATACTTCCAGCTACAAACCAGTATATATACTTAATTTATTTTATTTGAACACTGATACTCATAATGTAACCTTGCGATCTCTTTTTAAAAAGTATAAATTAACTAACTTTTCTTGTGAGTGGGGAACCACTGAAAAACATTTTTCACGAAAGCATTACTTAAGTTGAAGTTAAAGAAGTTTAAGGTAGTGTTGATTAAAGACTTTATTGTTGTTGAATTTTAATAAAAATTTGTTTTATTTAACAAATTATTTTTTAAATTTAAGGTTACACTAAAAATTAGAACAGCACATGAGTAAAAGTTAAGCAAGAAGCAAATAACGGAAGTGTGTTGAGTTTAGTGTAAACTACGAAGATGAATATTCAAAAAGTTTTTATTCGAAAGTAATAAATATTTTAGGAAAAAATGAAGGGCTCAGCCGGGATTTGAACCCGGGACCTCTCGCACCCGAAGCGAGAATCATACCCCTAGACCACTGAGCCTGCAGGTGGTGCTCTTGCGCCATTTCGGCGCTAGATAACACTTCTTGATAGTTTGCATCTATTTCATTAATTCTCAGCGTTTTGCTTAAAAACAAATTTGTTGATGACAATAAAAATTCAAAAATGTGAGTTTCAATTGGGATTGTCACCAGTGAACCGGTTCTAATTGGTTCAAACTAGATCCATTTTTACGCAAATGTTTTTTCCGTATTATTATTATTTTTAAACATTTATGAATATGTAATAATATGTAGAGTAACCATGTAATTATAAATATATATGAATCGTACCATATTTAGGTTGTAGATGTTAGTTGTATGCGTGTTTCGGTGTGAGACCGACAAGTACAACGTCACCACCACCCCATCATCATCGGAGATACATCAGGGACCATCTGTGCGTGCCATCCGGTTTTTTGGTATCTGTCATCGCTCTTCTCACACTTCAGTTCTCTTTCATTTCAGACACACCTGTCTTCTTTCTACTCTTTATGGATATTATAGTTCAATTGTGAATCATATGGACGAGAATGGAAGAAAGAGAGAGAGAGAGAAGAGAAAGAGCGTGGGAGTTTGAAGGTGATGGGTGCGCTGTGGCTCCAACTGGTTGTTCCAAAGTACCTCTACCTCATGTGTACCTCTACCCCAAGTGAAGCGATGGTGGTCGGAGTGGCGCGCAATGAACTTCCTTCTCAGTCGCTTTCTCGGCTCTCATCGAGCCACATACCACCTCGAATCTGGCCTAGTCAATCAGTTCCGCTTCACAATTGTATACCCTCTATTTTTAAGTGCGATTGAAACCCTATTTAAAATGTTATTTACTGTTTATTTGATCTTTTTTGGTTGATTTATAATATAAATTTTTTATTAGTAAAAACACTTTTACTACATTAGTTTTTGTTTTTTCGAGTTGTTGCTGTTTTTTCAAATTTTCTTTATCGATCAATCATGAGAAAATTTGATTACAGCAACTGCTAAAATGGCAGCTTTTGTTGAACTTAGACTGTTGTGAGGTTTTATTTGTTATTATTTTTATATTTTATAAATATAATGCTTAGATTTAATAAGTCAATCATAGAATATCAATAATTAGACAGTCCAACTTTCTCACATCAAATGTTAAATCATCGAAATATTTATTTGTTTTGTTAAACATTTTTGTTTCAGTTAAACAACGAATGTTGCATTTTTATTTTGTTATAAATTATTATTTTAGTATATTTGTATTTGGAATGAAATCGAATCTGTGTTAAACTAGAGTTGGATGGGCGACAAGGGATGGCGTTGAATAGAAGTGAAAGTGATTGGAAAGGATTGCGGGAGCGATCTTCGCTCATCTCGCTACCGTTGCCATTCATGATGGATTCGGGCGGTAACGTGAGTGGAATGGAGTGGATTCCCACCGAGCCGATAGTGATCATTGACCACAACGCCAACCGACCATTGATCATAGTGGCCTACTCGCTCATCGTGCTCGTCTCGTTGGCGGGCAATGCTCTAGTGTGCAAGGTTGCCTTCTCTGGACGGCGCTTGCCAGGCAGAACTCAGCGAGCACGCACCTCCACTGATCTGCTCATCGGCTCACTCGCCTTCTCCGATCTCGTGATGACCATCTTCAATATTCCCTTCAATGTTGCACGCATTCTGCTGCCTTATTGGCCTTTTGGCGAGTATCTCTGCTACGGAGTGCCATTCGTGCAAACTGCTTGTGTCTATGTGTCCACCTTCACCATGACAGCCATTGCCGCACATCGTTGGCGCATGGTCACCACTCATGGACATCACTGTGGACATTCTACGCGCAAAGTAATTCTAGGTAAGAACCCAACAAGGCACTTCTGATTAATTGAATTAACTAAAACTAGGTGAGACTCATATAGAAACAATGAACAGTATTTGACTTATCAAATAAACGAATTCTGCTTCAAGATACATTAGTTAGATAAGATAAATGTCGTTTGTAGTTATCTAACACATGTTATGCTACTGTGGATAGTGAATTAAGGAATAAATTAAATTTCAGGCGTGTGGTTATTGTCATGTTTGCTGGCTCTGCCAACGGTGTGGTTCAACACTCTGAAGGAGATCAACGTGAATGGCGAGATGGTGATTCGGTGCCGAGTGCACTATCCCACCTCGTTGGGTTTCAACGTGTCACTGTTTCTCACAGTGGAGATCTTCCTCACGCAATACCTCATCCCACTGGTGGTTACCGGTGTGCTCTACCTTCGCATTGCTCGGGTGGTGAACCAACAGGGTCGACTGGTAACGATTCCCGCCGACGACGACAGACGCAGAAAGCGACAACTCGAGTTGAAGAGACGACGAATTGCCATGCTAGCTCTGGTGGTCATAGTCTTTGCCATCTGTTGGCTTCCACTCAACCTCTATCATTTGATTATCGACCTCCGGCTAGGCCAACACTGGTTGACAGTTTTTCTTGTCGTAAGTTGTTCACTTTGACACTGCTTTCTAGTTTAGTTTTTACTCATTTAAATATGACTATAAACTTAACCAGTATTTTTGTTCGGGAACTTTCTCCTACACTGGTTTGTGTTACAGCCACTTTCAAGACCAGTAACACAAATCAGTGTATGAGAAAGTTTCCGAAGAAAAATACTTGATAAGTTTAGAGCCATAATTTAAACAACTTTTACATCGAATCATTAAAATTTAAATAGGTTTGGAATCCGGGATGTATTTTAACACTCTATACTTTATTTAGTAGAAAGATATTAAAAACAGAAAAGTATATAATATATTATATAGTTTTTCTTTCATGCATTCATTCAGACTTTATTCAAATAAGGTTTGTGAGAATGTTTCAAATTCTTCGTGTTTTGTTTTTTGTGTTTGAACACTCAGAGAAAGTGATAAGTAGGGAGAGAAAGAAAAAATTACTATTTTGATTACCATGGTGAAGCAGAGCAAATACGAGAATTTTTATTTTTCCTCACACCAAGACAACCAACTAACATTCTTTGGGAATTTTTAATAGAAATTAACCTATAATGTTCTTGTTTTGTGTTACATTAACTTTTGGAAAAAATGTAGGATTCTAGCATGTTGTAGAGTTGGAAAATTTCATTTAGAATTAAGTTAATGTTCAATGTGTTTTCATACAACTAAAATTTTTTTTATTATTTTCCCCGTAGATTCTATGAGAACACTTTTAGTTCGATTAAACACTTTAAAGAATTATATTGTATTTAAAGTTTGTTGATAAATGTTGAATCATCTTATAACCGATTTTCTCAATATGATTTTTTCAATTTTTCCGATTGATGCATGCAAGATGCAAAGCTTCTTATCTGCTTCTTATTGAGATGATTCTGGGGTGCATTTGAAACCGGAAGATTATTTTCTCTCTATTTCTCTCCTCAGAATGTGTGAGTGTTTGTGTCTATTTAGATTTTCTTTTAAGGCGCATTAGTCCGTATATAAAACGCCGACGATGCCGAAAAACAACTTGGAAAATTTGCTTAAGAAATAAACATAGGCATTCAGATGCTTTGGTGTGTGTCTATGTCTATCTGTTTGTGTGTGTCTGTATGTCTATGCGTGTCTGTTGATATGTGCACAAACTAAACACGAAACAAGTGAAACAAATTAGAAAATTTGTGTTCACAATATTTGGTCTTGAAGTAGCAAAATCGTCTGTGTTGTCTCTGTCTGCTTTGGAAAGCGTTGAAGCGTTTTCGCTCGTTATCAAGGTATTGAAGGAAAAATGTTGCACTCTGATGCTTCAAACAAGAGGTAACATTTTCCCATTTATCTTATTCACTAAAGTAGAAAAGTTTTCTCCTGTCTACATTCTAATATGTTCAATGTAGCGTGTATCACAATTTGTGATTTTTGTCGGGTGAATCTAAAAACTATTTACAAGGAGAATTGGCTTGGTGATTTTTCTCCAATAAAATTAGGTTTTTTATTCAACAAATAGTCATTTAATTGATTAACTAAAGATAATTAAATCTAGACACGCTTTTATAATAAACTCTATCAAGTTACCAATTAGAAAGAACGATTAAGATTCTTTGGTTTTTTCACTTTACTGAAAGTCGCTTTTTCTTTTTCTTTATGGATATCATTTATCTATTCTAGAAACAGATCACGTTTCCTGGACTATGAATAGAAAAAGCCAGTCTTCTTTTTTTATTATAAAAACACTTCTAAGTTTTTTTGTTCAACATTACCAACAAAAGTGCAAAATCAGCAAAAGATAGACCTACTAAACCTAGATCAAATTGTGAAAAGTAGTTGATCGATTTTAATAATGTCAAAACAAGTGAGATTAGAATTGCAAAATTTAAAATAAAACGTCACGATTGCCTCATCACAACCCTTGCTAGACCAACTTCCGAGAGAGATCAAAAGTTTCCTTTGTTATAAGTGCAGTATTTTTTGTTATAAGATAAAGATCTACTTTCTATACACGTAGCAAATTATGCTAGACTTTCTACCTCTTTCCCTCTATCTCCCCCTTCAAGTCCCATTCATTTGCATATAAACCAATCGATTCGATCGATTTTGTTGATTCCCTAAAGCCGCACTCAATCCAATTGCCCTGCTTCGATTGGGTTGTTTTTTCATCTCTCTTATTTTGCTTTCTCTCTCTCTCTCTCTCTCTCTCCCTCTCTCTCTCTCTTAGTCTTTTGTCCTGGCTCAATTCGATTCTCAAGGCTGCACGCAATGGTCAATTAGAGTAATATTATGTAGACACGCACTCGGTCACACCAGTTCATAGCACCACAGTATATACTAGACTCAAAAACCTTTTTATTTGACAAGTTTCTCTCCTCTCCCTCTCTCTCTCTCTCTCTCTCTTTCCCCTTTCTCACACTCTTTTTCTTTTCTCTCTCTCTTTCACACAGTCATTGCTCTACTTTCATTTTGGTTTGAAATTATTTTTTATTTTTAGTATGTTCTGTTCTAGTATGCAATTCTTTTTCTCTCCACCTCTCTTTCTATTTCTCTCATTCTTGCTTCTTTTCCCTTTCCCTTCCCTCTTTTTTTCCTCCCCCTTTCCCTTGCTAATTTTACAAATTGGCTGTAAAATTTCACCAACAACCAAGAACAATGAATACCAGGAAGTGAAAGGGGATAAATTATCAAATAAATACAAATCAAAATGTACATGTACAAAACTAAGTTAGGAGAAATAAAAGTTTTTTAAACAAAAGTTAAGTGCATGAAAAACCAACTTGTTTTTTTTGGTATTTTAAAAATATATTGTTTACATTCAAAATAAACATTTTCTAATTTTGAACTCTCTACTAATTAATTTCTTGTTTTTAAAAAAACTAGAGTGATTTGCGTTTTAAGAAAGAAATCAATTTCTTTCAAATTTGCAATAATGTTAGTTGATACTTATCAATAAATTATATTAGTATTAGTAATATAATATTACTTATGTAAATTGCTTAATTTTTGGTTTTTAAAATAAGAATGAGTGTCTCAGTAATGGGGTAAGTTAATAACATTGGTTCTCTCTCTCTCCCTCTCTCTCTCTCTCTCTCTCCCTCTCTCTCTCCCTCTCTCTCTCCCTCTCTCTCTCCCTCTCTC
>WURS02169133.1:0-21250 GCA_011762765.2 Rhinocypha anisoptera
CAATCTCTCTTTCTCTCTCTCTCTCTTTCACCCTCCCACCCACACTTACCATGACATTCCCTAGAGGAGTCCACTGCGCAGTCTGCACTGGGCATCGACTTGCACTCTCCGATTGACTTCGATTGGAGCCACTTTTTGATCGGCCGCTGGCTTGCTTGTTGTTTGCTCGAGCGATGCGTAAGAACTCGTCTCGAAGATTGATTATGTTGCTATATGGTGTGAAGAGGGGGTCCAAAGTAAGAAGTGTGAAAGAAAGAGAGAGAGAGTGAGAGAAGAGACGAGACGAGATGAGACGATGGCAAAGTCGACCATTTTCGGTCGCAACGGTATTGACGAGCCGAGAAAATCGGATTGAGAAAAGTGGAATGAAATTATTAAATTTAGAAATGGCTTCACTTCGAGTCAGTGTGGCCAGTAATGCTCTCTCTCTCTCTCTTTTTCTCTATCCTTGGCAGCGCATTCCAGGCGCCATGAACGATATGGTGCCCGAGTGATATGTGGAGCCAATTGTCAAGAGTAAAATAATTTATAATTTGAGCATCATATGGGAACGATGTATCAGTCGGGTGAGTTGCCGGGAAGGGGACGATGGATCGAGCCCAACCGAGAGAGAGAGAGAGAGAGAGAGAGAGAGAGAGAGAGAGAGAGAGGGAGCACAACACATACGGCACTTGTTCGTGTGTTGCTCACACTTTCACTGCTTTATGGCTTTTGAGATTGTCTAGCTCGCGGCTCGATACTGAGTGTGTCGCGCAACGAGTTTTGTTGCATTTCACAATTGGCAGCCATAGGGCTGCATTGACATCTGGTTTGAAGGCTCGTTTGCCCGAGCCTCTCGTTCTTTTTTAGACCTCGCTCTCCGTTGACACATGTGATGACATAATCTAATTTCGCTTTGATTTCATCTCATGAATTTATTTTCCCGCCAACTCTTGTCTCATTCTCATCGCTTATGCTCTTCTCTAGCTTTCAACTCTTCTCTTGACTAATGAGCCTCAGGTCTGATTTTGCGCCAGAGAGGCTAGATTGAGTCGAGGAGATGTTTGCCCTGACACGGGCTCGAATTAATTCGTGGCTCACACGCGCACAGAGATGCTCACTGTCACCGTGTGGATTGCAATTACCCCTCGCTGTGGCGGTGTGATCTAATTCCATCATGTTCCTCGCCACCACCGTTCTCTCGCTTTCTTTACTCTGCTTATGTTAATGAGGCCTACTCAAAATTGAAATTATCGATTAGCAAGCCGAGCGACAAGGGTGAGGGGAGGACATGGCAGAAGTGATGTGAGTAAGAGAGATCCATCACGCGAGAGAACTGGTCCACCAATTGACTTTCAAATGGGCCCAGCATGGCTGTGTGCCAGTGCAAACAGTGCCACTGGGCACACGGCCACTCTGCTCGAGTCAAGTGTTGGCTCTCATCTCACTCTAACTCACTGTCTGTCAGTGTAATGTCGTGCCTTGTTGCCCGATCGGTCTCGACACAGATCACTCTCCACTCAACTCGTTTGCATGTCTCATGCGTGCACATCCTCGGTGTCTGACTTGGTGGTTTACGTTCCACAGGGCCATATGATTCTTATTTATGCTTCGCCTGTCAAGACGAGTCACTCGGGCTCTGCGGTCGCCCAACTCGCACTGAGACCCTCCATTCAGGATATGTTGAATTCATTTTAATTTACCAAGCGCGGGTGCGCGCGGGCGTTGAATGGGCCGCCAGTGGCGTGGTCGCTTCAACTAAGCTAATACAGCTTTTGCCTGTCATGTTACTGGCAGCATTCAATTAATTTCGATAACTTACTCTTGCTCACTCTTTCTTATACACTTTACTCTCTCTCTCTCTCTCTCTCTCTCTCTCTCTCTCTCTCTGCATGGTTCAGCACTTCTATTTACACATAGGTTCACTTTTGCATGACTCACACAGTTTCACCAGAGCACAGGTATCGATTTGTTTTCATAATTCGCTCCCAAAAGTGCTTCTGTTTATATCCTCTCTTTATCTGTCTCGATGCAATGTTGCACACTAATTGCTAGTCAGTAGGACAGTACCCGTTGCGAAGATCGTAGACGTAGTACTCGAGCAGTGGATTGCATTCCAGCGGGTCCTAGGTCATGTGATGTTACTAGTTGGCTACTGCAATTGTCTCCCTCGGGTGATGCACAAGTACCTCTGAGCTGGCGGGTGCGTTTCGACGTCGAGTGCCTAGCAGAAGATAGGTTCGCGCTGTCGACATTGAGAAGTGAACCACCTCACCGTTGGTCTGCAAATGTCTTTAGTATGGAACACTTCAATGGGAAGCAGTCAAGTAGACGCACCGTGTTGAGTCGGTTGGTGATGGCACGACTTGAGCCTCGTTTGCAGTCATGCAGCAAAATGTTGCCGTTGCCCGATTGGTAGATGAACTCGTGCTCTGCACAAATTCACTGGGTCAATCTCGAATCGATCTAATGAAAGGCAGTCAACCTGAAACCCAAGTCCCGTTGAAGTGGTGTCCCTTGATGAGGCGTCGAGTGATGGCATCGGCCAGACTGTATGGCTCGAGCTTAGCATTAGCGTCTGCATCTGCCAAATTCGATTAGACTTGATGTTGGGACGTGTGTATGTGTGTGTGTGAGTGTGTGCGGCGCTGATTGATACCTACCCGGCGTGAGTAGCACGATAGCCGACAAAATTGCGATGCTGATCACGGAGATCACCGCGGAGGCGATTCCCAAACTCTTCCAGTGTTTGTCGTTATCGATCACTTCTTCTACTTCCTGTGTTAAGTCGATAGAGACAAGTTTTTGATTTAGATTAAGCTGGAACCAGCAAACTAACTGGGATGTAGTGGAACTTTTAAGCGTTTAGATAATGAGCTCATTTGCTACCCGCTTTGTTTCATCTGTCTAGAGTAAGCCAGGTGGGGCTTGTTACCTACGGATTCTAGTTTAGGTGATTGATAGGTCCTCCTGGCCCAGACTCGTTATCTTACCCCTCCAGCTCTACTGTCCATTGCCACTCAAATAAGCGCACGAACGAATGGGACCCAGGCGAGTGAAATAAATTAAATTTGTTGCATGACTTCACATTCGATTGGAGCGATTTAAAACTTGTTCATGAATTTGACTAGGCAAATGGAAGTGGTTGGCGCTTTATGTTCCCAAAGAGAAAGACAAAAAACTTTGGGGATTTGTCCCGTCGCAAGCGGTAACGAGTGGTGGTGGAGAAATCGTGTCCAGCCATCCATCCTCAGCTCAAATTGGTTTGCTCGACACGACAACTGCCCATAGAGAGAACGGGGCAAAGAGAGTCGAGTGTTTGCTCGAGTTGCACAGTTACTATTTGTCTTTGCTCACATGACTCAAGTGCTGTGGCAGTGTGCAGTTCATCAACCACTTTCATCCGTCATCGAGATGTCTACGGTCTGATTTGTGCACCCCACTACTTGCTAGGTGCTTCTTTCTAATGAATTTATTTCTAATCCTGACCGATCAGAGACATGTTTTACTCTAATGATGCATCGTGCAAAGTTAGGAAAAAATGTCTTGTTCTTGTTGAATAGCTCAGGCAAACTTAAATAAAGTCCGTCAAATAGAGTCGGTGCTGATGGCGACAAAACCAGGATTGGTGCTGTGCCAATTATTTCTCAAGTAGGCCATCAGACTAGCGATGATGATTGGAGCTGGCACGATACTATCACTCGACTTGGTTCAATTTCTGACTCACCCAAGCTAAAGACGGTCCTTTCAAACGCTAATTGTTGTTGTTGTGAGTCGACTGACAGCTGGGTAACGCGTGGCGCAACTTCGATTGGTTTCCCTCGCTTTCATGCTTTACTCTGCGTGTGTGTGTGTGTGATAGATGATTGGCCGCGATTGAAGCAGGAGCAAGGAGTCCATAAGAGGGACGAACAATTGAGCCCAAGTCGAGGGCTTAATTGCCACCGAGCGAATCTGTGGCACCAAGTGGCCATTTGGTCTCCTTTGTGCTCATGGCCTGAAACCGGAGTCAACTTTCTCAGAAATAGTCTCACTCGTAACATCTGCAGCATTTAAGGCACACCAGCAGGCAAACAATTTGTTTGCATTGGATCGGTTCGTGCGAGCACCAGGCCGCGCACAGCATCGATATTGCCTTTCACTCTGCGACCGATTTATTAAACCTAGAGTACGCTTGATGGAGCATTGGTGCGCATCACGGAACGCCATGAATTTGAATTTTGTCTGAATCAGTGAATTTTGATTTCAAAAAACTACTGAATTGTGAAACGTAAAGGGGAGGGGTTTGTCACAGAGATGCGTCTCCTACCTTGTCTTCGAAATCGAAATCTTCCTCCATTGCGGATACGCTGATGGAAGGACTCGGTGGTAGTACTTCACAAAGCAAGCACACTTGAATTGGACACGGTCACTGATTGGTGAACTCGCTCACACTGTCTTCCAGTGATTGTGCTTGGTCGTGCTCACACCGCGCGCGCCCTCGCCTCTGTCCCTGTGCTGGTTAACAAAGGCTTAGCAACCAACTCGATTTCCAAACAAACTGTCTCTCTGGTGCCACTGGCTACTTGCTACCGGTGTAGCCCGTAATTGGCTTAACATACACTTTCATGTATTTTTATTGGCGAGCGAGTTTGACTCATCTGCCACGTCAAGGACACACCGAGGTCTTCTTGTGTGCATTAATCTCCCATCAGAACACACCCGGACTAGTTTGTCTGGGATGATTTGCACCGGTTTTAAAGCCTTTACTTTAGTAAAATCCATTGGAATGCTACTAAGAGTGGTGAATTAGCATTCAAGAAGGATCGCGGATCACAGTGTCGGGCTTTCCTGCAGCGCATTACGCGCGTGGTTGCTAAGCGCACTGCAGTGAAGCCCACCACAAGGCTCACTCACGCCCAACTCTCATTACAGATTGCGGTGCTCGCAATGAAGTGCTTTCTCAGCGGGTGGTTCCTCTCCACTTTGCTGTGTCTGTCTGCCGATCAGTCTTGTCATGTGCTGTCGCGCAAGCACCACAACTCGGAATCAAGTGAAATGTGTGGGGACTCTTGCCACCAAGAACCAAGCAGATCGGCCATGTTAGAGACCAATCACGATGGCATGGCTCTCATTCCTGCAGGCACCTTTATGATGGGCACGAATCAACCAGTGTTGCCGGCCGATGGCGAAGCTCCCGAGCGCGTCATATCGATCGACAGCTTCTGGCTTGATGTGCATGAAGTGAGCAACCGGAAGTTCGCTGAGTTTGTTCAACAAACCGGTTACCGGACAGAGGCTGAAAAGTTTGGTACTTCGTTTGTTTTTGATTTAATGCTCAGCAAGAAAGTGAAAGACAACATTACCCAAGCGGTGGCGGGTGCTGAGTGGTGGCTTCCGGTGTCTGGCGCAGACTGGAACCATCCTGAGGGTCTCGATTCAAACATTGAGCAGCGAGCCGACCATCCGGTGGTCCATGTCTCGTGGAACGATGCTGTGACTTACTGTCAGTGGCGCGGCCAAAGACTTCCAACCGAAGCTGAGTGGGAGTATTCGTGTCGCGGCGGACTTTCTAAACGTTTGTTTCCTTGGGGAAATAATTTAAATCCAAATGGTCAGCACTACATGAACATATGGCAAGGAGTTTTTCCATATAACAATTCAGGTGAGGATGCATGCAAAATGTTATCCAAGTTTTATTTGAAATGTACTTGACAGCTGACGATGGTTACAAGTGGACCGCTCCGGTTGACTCGTTTCCACCTAATAAATTTGGCCTCAAAAATATGGTGGGCAACGTTTGGGGTAGGTCGAACTGAAACTCGATTTTCTAAAACTAGATTGTTTACTTTAAGAATGGACCTCTGATTGGTGGAGCGTAAATCATGAACTTGAACCAAGCGGCAATCCAAAAGGTCCAAATAGTGGTACTGAAAAGGTGAAAAAAGGAGGGTCGTACATGTGTCACCAGACCTACTGTTATCGCTATCGGTGCGCAGCTCGTAGTTCAAACACACCTGTAAGTTGTATTATTTCTTTTGACGCGAATTTAATACTTGAGTCAACTTAGGACACCTCGGCCACCAACATTGGATTTCGTTGTGCTGTGGACGCATAAAGAACACACCGCTCACTGTTTTTCCTTGCATTGCTTTATTACCCTTAGTGTTGCCTGATGTGTCCATTCAGGCGGCAAGCCACACTGCCCCATTTTGATTGTGATATCTCGCTGCTACAATTTCTATCTGCCATTTATTTTGGTGTTGTTCCTATGTTTTTATGAGATTTTCCTAGCTGGAATGGCAACAATGCAATGCATTTGAACTATACAATGAGCAGGTCAATGGCTATCAAATGGATGCAACTCTACAGCCTGCTTAGTTGGATCCAATTACTTGCACAAGCGCGCTAGAGCGCCTTTTATGATTTGCATTGATTCCAACTCAGCCCGTCGCTCGGGAATTGGGAAACTCTCGTGAGAGGATGAGTGAGAGGGGTACCCGCATGATTGTAAACTTTATTATCATCATCATCATTGACGGTAGTATTTACATTGGAACTGGACAAGTTGTTGTTAGTTTTGGAATCTGTCGAGGAAGAGGAGGGGGAAGGAAGGTTGGGATATCACTTGGGAAGCATAGGGAATGGGTCGGGAAGAAACAGAGGTGGCAACAACAACAACAAGTGCCCTTGAGGAATGTGGGGGACCATTGATCTCACTGCTGACTAGGGTTGCTGCTGTTTGACCACACGACGCCTCCGTAAGCCGATCTCCTCGACGAACGAGTCCATCTGGAAGCATTCGTTCCAAAAGTTTTCCATTGTGTTGTAGAGGTGAAGATTGACGCTTGGCAGCGCGTGATTTTCGTCTGGATAGATCTGTGTCTGGAACATGACGTTCGCCTGGTTTAGAGCCTTGATCAGCGCCATCGAATTCTGGATATGCACGTTGTCTGCAAACAAACCCACGCGACACATGACAATATTAATCACCACATTATACTGAGCAACTACTGCACATGCACACACTCATGCTCTATACTTTGAAATGTTGAGTAAATAAAGCACACAAGAGCTCTCAAATCACGTGAAGTGCAATTGTTTGTCAATGGGATTTGGTCTATTCTCTCCAACTTTGGCTCGACATCTAATTTTTCACTTTTAATCATATTCATTTTTTCCTTCCCAGACACTTGATCTATCTCTCTCCCTTTTATGTTTAAACAGCTTAAAATTGTTTAGTCTTTAGGTAGTTTTGAAAATTTTCATTTTTAACACGGTAGTTTTAAACACTCAATTATGTCCAGACAAAACTAATCAAGGTTTAGATTTTAAATTTTTGAATTTGGAAACAAATTGCAAATGAAATCTCGACAAATTTTCTCTATTAAAAATTGAGTTATATTACTGATTTTTTAAAATTAGCTGAATGGTGATTTATGTGAACTGGCTTAACAACAACTTAATCTGTTGACACCATCAAGGCAAAAAGAGAGGGGGAAAGGCTTACCATCGGCGGTGCCATGAATCAGGAGATATTTTTTGCCTTTGAACTGATTGGCCAAGTGCATCACGTCTGACTCGAAGTAGCTCTCCGAGTTGTTGATGGGCAGGCCCATGTAGCGTTCGGTGTATGCCGAATCTGTGGGTCGGTGTGAGAATGGGAAAAAAGTCGGGAAAGCACGGACTCACCATATAGAAGCCAGGACGTGACGGGAGCCACCGAGATACCACACGCAAAGACCGGCTCGAGTTGGTGTTGCGCGGCTAGAATGTTGTCTTTGGCCAGTGCCATTGCCGTTGCGTAGCCACCTGTTTCGAGACCAGGCAGGTGTTACCAAGTTCAAATTTCTCAACACTGTCCCTCCCAATCTACCATAACTCCAGCCCCAGATGCCGATGGCGTCCTTGTTGATCCACTTGTGTTTCTTAATCAACTCTCGCGCCGCTGTGATCTGATCCTCAATCTCAGCGGTGCCAAGTCGGTGGTAGAGCTGATACTTGAGTGCCTCTCCTCGGTAGCCACTTCCGCGAGCATCGATGTAGGCGTAGATGATCCCTTTGCTGCCTGCTAAGTATTTTCCAAAGTTCATCTTGAACACTTCGTTCACGTTCTGTGAACCGGGACCACCATAAACCTAGTTTAGTGACGCGATGTGTGGAGTATTATGGGATTCATTGGTGAACGAGAAAATGGGGAGAGGGAGGAAAAATATAGATGGTCGTTATTGTAGTGGTGTTCTACTTCGATTTGAAATTCAAAACATGAAGCGGTGTGCTTACTTGGATCAGAAGAGGATATTTGACGATCTCGTCTTCTTTTAACGAGGGAGGGAGAAACATTTGAACGATAATGTCTGTCGTGGGAGAGGGAGAGTGAGTTAGCATCGATTGAGTGTATTGCCACTCTTTCAATGGACGATGGCGTAATTGGTGCCACACGCCCAAGCCACACACACACACACACACACACACACTGTCACTGGCACACATGCCACTCGATCCCATTCTGCTCGCTCTCTTGCCAACAGTTATCAGGCCTCTCTCTCTCGCTCTCTTTCATGACTGGTTGGTCCGCTTGACTCATTTGAATAATAACAATTTTGCTACACTCATCGATGCAAGCATGGTTGGCGCATCCACGCACTTGGCATTATTAACATGTCATCTCGGGCAGCAAGCTGGCAACAGGCCCTATGGATTGGCAGTACCAGCCAAAAGCCGAGTGCAAATTAGTCTCGCTCGCCACTGGCATCCACACAAGAGGACACTGACAGCTGCTCAATCGCCGGCTCCCGAATGCCACTTTTTCATCCCTTATCTCTGATTATTATTAATAGCTAGTCTGCTACACGTTGGACGTGATGTGTCAACACTTTCAATAAATCAACAAGATGGCCAACGACGAAGAAAATGAAAGTTAGAGAGCGAGAAAGAGATAGTCAACCAAATTGAATCTGCGGAATTCATTAACTTTGTTCTTCTTCACAATACTGTAGCTGCTTTTGATATAACTTCGCAACCAAAATGTTTTTTGCTTTACTTTTGTTTATCATATGGAGCATGTTTTGTAGAGAAGGCAAACTTTGTGATTAACATGAGTCAATTGCTAGGGCTTCTCACAGTGGAATCTCACTTGAAAAGTTTGCTATCCAACTGAATCAAAAGAGTCTAATTTGACATGTTACAACACGTGAGTACAGTATAAAACACTGCATCATCTCTTGCTCAATCTCCTCTCTATTTGCAGTTTGTATTCTTTTTCATGTACATTTTGTTTGGTAGCAAATGGTTGCACATGCACGAGCAAGCGGAATCATCAACTCAAGTGGGTATTAAGTTTCTTCAAACGAGGAATAGATGGTATCACATTTGTGCTCTCTAGCGGGTAGTAAGGCAGAAAATTGAAAATTTTGATTCTGTCTTACTCTGTGTTGATCACATACACAGCTATAGAGAGTGAATCAGTGACAGGACAAAAAGAGTAAAAAATAATTTAGCTAGCGCGATGAAACCATAAAAAGTTTTAAATATGCTTGCTTTGCTGAGTGTTTATGAAATGATAATGCCCTTCTTTGAATATGTCATTCTTTTTTTCAACTTGATGAGTATGAGATATATGGTCTTGATAGTCAAGTAGTAGTGACTAGAAAAAAGCACCAAGTCAAGTTGGTCAAATAGCCTACTATACGATTAATTTAAAGTTTTGCCCGGTGAATTAGGCTAGTTTTCTTTGAGTGCCCTCACTTGCTCTTTCTCCCAACACTCATTCACTCCTTGCCACATCTACACCATTGGTGGTAATGTAAAAATTATGTAAAATAGTTATTAGTGGAAATGTGGAATCTATGTTGGCCCTGGCCGTGGTGACAGTGTCGACTGGAGCACGTCTCGGTTGGTGTGCCTCACTCAATTAGCTTGTCTTGTGGTGCAACTCGAGCTTGCGCGCACTCTCTTTCACCAGTCTCCAATCGACAACTTGGTGTGTGCAAGTTGCACTGATGTGTCTGCTCCACTGGCGATAACCGAAGAGACTGACTCACTTGAGAGCCACTTCATCGCACTGGGCTCAGACTCACGCTTTTAATTAGGATCACACACGCGCACATGTCCGGGTTCACCAAATTCCAACAAAGCAGTGTAAACTGTGCATGCCAAGTTGAGTGTCATTTGTTGTGTTGTGTACGCTCCAAAGTGGGAGAAAAACGAGAGAGTCTCAAGAGGTGACTCACAATCAACTTGATCGACAAATTGATTGCCCACTGTACCGTACCACTAAGCATTCTCTCATCGCTGTCACATAGTGCACCACTTTTTTCTAAATTTAATTTCAAGCTTCTTTAGTATATGGGTGTCCATAGATGGCGGTTCGCAGATCGAGTGGTGGAATCCTATTGCAAGAAATGCACAGTGCGGTAATCTCATTAGAGCCACGTAACTGCGGCGGGCCACTGGCAGTCGGGCGGAATTGGGCAATCGGGCCCTCGTTGCGATCGATCGCGATTGTCGGCGTGTGGTTCACTGGAACCACCCGGTGTCGTTTGATCGTGTCATGACTTGTGAGGCTGTGTCAAGTGCACTACTAGAATTTTGTCGAGAATTTCTCGCTATCTTATACTGATTTTTACATATCGGACTTTTGCTTATCGGACTTAGCGGTCACTCACCATAGCCGTTTTTGGGAATAATCTCCGTCATAACTTTAGGCAACAGTTTATTGGCCAGGGTCGCTTGTAGTTGTTCGTTCTCGACCCACGACTTGGTGAAGTTGACATTGCTCGCGTGACGTAGCGTGGAGTGTGGAATCTCAGGACCAAGACACTCTTGCACATAGTAGGTCGATTTGAGGCTGAACGAGACTCGATTGTAGCGACACTGATTAAGCTCGATCTGATCACAGGTGTAGCAATGGGGCACTGCCACCGATGGACTGGTGGTTTGTTGTGAGTTGAGACGCGACCGAAAGGCTCGTTCGGCCGAGACGTACGTCCGTCGGGAACTGCTCTCCTCCACACTGTACGCGTGCCGTTCGCCAGGCGCACTCGCACGTGTCGACATGTAGTAGATCACCGAACGGTTGGTGATTTCACTTTTGACGATCGCAAGAATGGCGGTCACGTCTTGTCGACCATCAGTCAAGTACTTTGCTTGACCGGTCTGAGAATCCACTTAACGGTGTTAATATTTTTTTCTTTCTCATAGCAAGATTTACAGAATTACCTTGATATTGATTTTGACAATTTGTACGTTCTGATATTGTGTGTGGTCGGCGAGCAGTGTGTAGTAGTTCTCTTTGTCAGGTCCCACATATACCTTAGAAATCTCCACCCAACCGTTTTTTACTTGAAAAATATAGTTCTACATACCTAAGTTAAATTCTGTTTCAATGAAAGTCAAGATACTCACGTCTTTGCATTGCCAATCGTTAGGTTGATCGCACACCGAGTAAGAAGAATAGTTTTGTTCGCGAGTGAACCACACTGCTATCAAACTGTTCTGATCAGCCCACGCTACCGAGGTGAGGTAGTAGTCCCTGGAAAATTCAGTTACCCGATTGTACTCTAAACTTCAAAATCATACTTGTCTGATATGTTCTGGGGAGGTATCACTTGCCACGAGACTGGATTCGGCTCATTGTCATCGAGTTTTACCGTAAAAAGCTTTACCGTTGGATTGGTGCGTCCCGGCTGTTCAATGATATAGAGAGATGGAGAGCACAATTAATTAAATTAATTGCACTTTCTTATTTGCCTA
Source organism: Rhinocypha anisoptera (assembly GCA_011762765.2). NCBI lineage: Eukaryota > Metazoa > Arthropoda > Insecta > Odonata > Chlorocyphidae > Rhinocypha > Rhinocypha anisoptera. The sequence goes on from WURS02169133.1 coordinate 11,713, forward strand.
TGTCAACACCCTGAGCTAAGGTGTAAATTATTCATCTTTAACGATGAATATTTAATCAAGTTTGCCAATCACCCCTACCTCAGACGATTTGTCCCGATTAGTGGTGATAGATCACGTCAACTCATTAGCCACTGACAACCATGAGACACAAACCAAAATTGCAATTTTATTCAACTCTACACTTACCTTGGGGTACTTGATTTGGATTTGTCCGAGATACTGAGACTTGCGGTCTACGGTGTCACCGTACCACGGGTACTCTTGCAGCTCCACCTCGGTGTCGTCGAACTGTGCGTAAGCAAGTCTGGCGCCGTCTGACGACCACCAGAAAGCAATGCCCACCGCAAGTATCTCTTCCTCGTAGATCCAATCGGGAATGCCATTGTACACGTGTGGTTGCTTCTCCGAGTCAGTGTGGCTGATTTGCCGAATGGTAGCTACATTTGCTTCTTTCATGTAATATAGATTGTTCTTGTAGACAAACGCCAACTGTGAGCCTTGCGGTCCCCATTGCACCGCTTGAAGATAAACTGGCTCGTTCTCGTTGCTTGGTTTAACATCCTCTAATCTATAACGAAAGAGCAAGGGAGAGAGAGAAGAAAAGAAAGAAGAGTGGGAGTTTTGGTCAGTGAACAAGGCTTAACCGTGAGTCCCTGGATCACTTACATCTCTGAAGCTCTGTTGAATATTTTATAGTGGGCCAACGTGCTGTGGCGGAAAACCTGGTGGGACAACGGTCGAAGCGAGTCTAGTAGTTGTGGCGCACGCCCGGCGGCTTTCCACTTACGTTTTTGATATGGCTCACGAAGAGCACGAATCTACGATCCGGTGAGAGAATGGCTCGACTCACTTCGTACTGCTTCTGTTAGTTGGGCCAAAGAACGCACAGGTGCGCAAGTCTCTCATTAGTCGACTCTGGGTCTTTCGCGATTAATTATTAAAAACTGAGTTGAGTTGAGTTGTGCTGCCCAGCACTGTCACACTTTACTATTGTCTCTGCTGTGCCACTGTGTGCTCCCTATACTCTCTATTTGTGTGTGTGTGTGTGTGTGTCAAAAGCAATCAATTTTGTTCTGGGAGGATTTGTTTCCGATGCCAACCTATTGGATTAGTGTCAAACATATTTGTTTCGCAGTTTGGAATTAGATTATAACATGATATACCCCAAGGCGAGCATTAGACAAAGTTCCTTTCATGAGAATTATACTCTATGAATAGAATTCTTAATTAACCATTCTCAACTTGATACTATCCTAAACTTTTTACTTTCAGTGCCATCTAATTAATTAGTCTAATTGCAAAATGTGAACTATAAGAGTCAAAATTAACTTACAATGAGCGTGGCGTGCACAATCACTTGGATCGAGTTTTGGGCCACGTCGTAAAGGACAAACTCTGCCTCGGCATTGATAAAAGTGATTTCTGTGTCGCTGATCCAGGTTCCGTTGAATGTCGACTGGCCAGTGTAGTTGCCGTTGAGCCACTCGCTTAGTCGCAACCTCTCCTTGTTAGCGGTTCTGGTGAGCTTGTCTGTGCGGACAGTGAGTCAAGTGCTCAGAATCAGTGAAACAGACACTCCACATTAGAAGAGGAGTGAACACAGTGTGGCAAAACGTTACTTACACTGAATATCGGGGTTGATGACATAGATGGCGAAGATGATGGCTGAGCAGAGCATGCAAATGACCAGAATTGAGATCAGAGTTCCCTTCCAGCTGCTGGTCTTGATGTCCACTGCGGGCAGCTCCTGTCAGTGTGTGTATAAGTGTATCAATCAGATCAGTCTTAGGTTTACAGTGGTGGGTCGTGGCCCCCGCGCCAAGCCAAATCGGCTATTGACACACACAGCTGTTGTGTGGTCCTTTGCCAGTTGCAGTTTGCTTCACCGCGCGACCCCAGCCAAGTATTTTTACTTGCAATTACCATGGCGCCAGATGATGGTTTTGTGCAGTACAGCAACCACCGTCATCATCATCGTCATCACCAGTACAATATGTTCTGACTAGTGCGATTACCGCAATGGCCCTTATTGTGGGTTTTCCATTTTAAAGAAAGGCTCTATTCTTTGATGATAACTCAATCGAACGGCAATGTACCGTCTAATTTAGTGGGTGGTGTGGAAATGTGAGTTTGTCACTAGTTGGGCGCCAGAGTACCCACCATGTCAACTGACTTCTAATGGCGCTTTAATTAGATTAGCAAAGCACTGAATCAAGTCTGCTTGTAGAGTGGGCGAGTAGGGGAGAAAGAGTAGTGCCGAGTGCAGCTTGTCATCGTAGTTGTATGGATCGAATGAGGTTCGTAGTGTTTTGGCACTTACGTTTACCTCACGGAAGTCATCGGCAATGACGGTGTCATTGTCATTGTCATCGTCACACTCGTCGCGCATCATGCTCACGGAGCAGTGAGTGAGGTCGAGTGAGTGACGCGCTTGGTAGGGACGAGCCGTGAACGTGGTGCTCGAATTGGCAGTGGGCGAGCCCGAAGGGTGGTAGGCTGAGGACTCACGCCGCCACTCGGTGTAGTGCATCTCTTCGGCGTCAGCACGGCATTACCCTAGCCGCGCATCCCTCGCCATGCAGTGACAAGGCAGTGGCACGCCGCTCGAATTAATCAGATCTGTTTACCTAGCCGATGGTATGCACATTCACACACACACACACACACACAAACAAACACGATCGGCGGGCCGGGAGAGCGGACAAGCACGGTGAGACACCAAAGCACGCGTAAAGAAGACAGAGACGAATGGTTTGCGAGCCACAAGCTGATAGACAAATAGTCAGAGCGAACTGAGTGAATGAGTATCCAGTGGGCCAAGTAGTGGCATGGTAGGCCGATTATTGAGTTTCTTTGGCACTGGTCTCAGGGGCCGGTCAAGGCAAGAGCAGGGGCGTTAATCAAGCAGCATTGAGGAATGCAGCGAAAGCTACGAGGCGAGCTGAGATTGTCGGAGTCAATTGTTTGCTCTGTGTGACACTTAGCGAACCGATGGCTTCAGTGAAGCACACACAACTTAGTGCGCTAATCTTGATCCGGATCTGGCCAACCAAGTGGCCAGAATAGTTGCCTAAATGGTGAAAGCTGAATTGATATAAATGGTGCGAGAAAGTGAGAGAGAGAGAGAGAGAGAGAGAAGCAGTGGTGCCGCGCACAAGAGACAATTGCTCGCGCAAGAGATGGTCACTCTGGTCCACTGTAATCGAACTTGACTACTCGGTCAAAGTAAGCTGCAAGCTAGAAAGGAAACTAGCCTGCTCTCTTGCTTGGCCACCAGTGCATTAGCAATAATTATATTTATTATAAGTGCCGACAGAATAATGCTTCGGCACTGGCAGACTTGGTAGTGCTTGTGGCACTAGGAGCACTGAATATAAGCACTGACTGCATTACATTAGACTGTGGCTGGTTCGTGTTGCTGGCACCGGTCCGCTCGGGATCCTCAGTCATACTGGACAGTGACTGTAATGTTGAGCGTGCAATAAGTCGACTGAGCTGGCACCCGACAGATTTAGTCGACAAGACCAATTCGCGATGGATATAGCGCAAAGGCGAGTAATGTCGCCCAGGTGGGTCTTCTCTAATTGAATCACTCTTTGCACAGAAGGGAATTGAAAATTAAGTTACAGACAAGACATGAGATGAGACAAAGCGAGTTTGCTTTCCAAAGTCGATGGAGATTGGCAGAAGCGATCTGAGAATGGTGGCGGATTGTGTGGATGCGACTGGCGTGTGGCCGAGGACCGATTAGAGTGGCCAGAGAGATGCTAGCAAAGACTTTGCCACTGCCTTGCAAGCTAATGAGCACAGTCGGAGGATCCAATAGTGGCCATAATCGTTATCCACCGGCTGGCTGGCTTCAAGTGACGCTCGTAAAGAGTGGCACCAGGCAAAACTGGTGCGTGATACAGATACCGTTGCCACCAGAGAGCTACTGGTACTCGATGCAGCGGAGCACGATGGGTGAGCGCTTGCCATAAACGTCGACCGACGTGGTGTCGTGCTTTCCAATAGCTTTATGACACTCACTGGCCAGTGTGAGAGAATATACGATGCGCTCCAAACGCCTCACTCCCAACCAACTACTGGTGGCAGATTTTAAAATCGATTCGACACGTCGAGCACTAATTGACACACACTGATGGCAGAGACAAAGAGACACTTGCGGAAGGGGTGACTATAGCAACGAACTTTACTCACACACTGCACCAGTGTTGATGGGACACAAGTTGCCGCTAAGTCACTGGCACCTTCACCAACATTGCTGGGTGGCGAATTAAAATAGATTGATGCGCGCCCACCGAGAGATGCCGAGATTCTGGCCAGTGAAACTCTGTGGGCGAGTCACTGCCATTCGGGTTGCTCTTGATGGTGGGTGCGCACGCCGAAGCGCGTGCGGCATGGTGCAAAACAGAGAAAGAGAGAGAGAGAGAGAGAGAGAAGCATGCCGGGAACACTACCGTTAGCCGCATCAAGCCTGCCGTAGCTATGATGGCACCATGCGATAGTGATTGAATTCGATCTCACCGACCAAACCGTGATTCTAGACCAACTGGTCTCGATACCACGGATGATCACTTGAAAGTGCTACTGTCATATATCACCGAGCCGATCAAAGAGAATCGACACCATAACACATTACCACTATACCACTATACCCGCTCCATTCCGTTCTTCTCATTCTATTTCGGGACTTTTGGGAAAAAAAGTGTGGTAATAATAAATAGATTTGCATCTCACATCGACATTTGCATTGGGTACCCAGTCTAACGATTGCCCTCACTCGTGTGCCTTTCCCTCTCTTTTGGTTACTTTCTCTTTCTCACTTTGAGCATATTCTGCACTGCCTTGAATTGGCCCTTTGAGATCAACTTTCAGTGCCAGACACACCGCAAATCGGAATTGCGCCTGGTACTTTTCTCTCTTTGCCTGCTACTTCAAGTGATCAACAACAAGCAGCTCGTCTATCAATTGACTGGCTGGGTGGGCTCGCACTCATTTGACTAATTAGGCTAATGCACTTTGCTTCTTTTGTGTCACTTTGACACATGTTGGAGTAACCACAGAGCCGAGAGTAAAATCTATTTTGACTAATTGCTTCACTTGTAGAGCATATGGTTACTATAAAAACTCGAAAATATTCCAATTCTATCATAATAAATCATTCTTTCAAACCAAGGGTTCAGTAATTAAATATAAACTTCCGAAAAACAATAAACTTAAATTTTTATGACATATTAAAATATCCAGGCAATCTATCAAAATATTTAAAGATAGAAAAAACAGTGTGTCAGCACCTTTGGGTGTGTCCACTTTAGGTTGAGCGGTCAAGACCCAAATCGAATCTTTTCAAAGTAAAATACCGTGCATTTTGGCTAACTTGGATCGTCACATATATCAATATATTATCAGTGTTGAGTTGCGTTTCGGATTCTTCAATTGTCCGAAACGTGAAAAACAACAACCACAAAACAAGAGTATCATTTTATTAAGGTAACTCACTTGGGATTGCAATTGTAGGCCAAATATTCATTAGAAAAGATAAGATGTTTCTCATAAAATTTCCATTTAGACAAAATAGCTCACATTATTATTGTTTCTAGTACTACTAATACTATTATTATTATTATTATTATATTCATTAAAATGCGTATTGGCTGGGTGATGGTAGCGAAGAAGAAAAATTCTGGAATTTTGAAATGAACATTACAACTTGCATTATCACTATCTACACCAGTTTTTGTTTTCTCTTTCTCTCTCTCTCTCTCACTTTCAATACCACAGTACAGCAATTGTACAAACGCTCACTTGCTCGCCACTCAACAGTTGTAAACTTGTAATAACTGTTTGTGTTTCATGTTTCACTTGTATTATATCAAATATAATCTGAATTGAAATGTCTTCTGGATTGTTACACTTTTCGCTACACAAATCTTTTGTTCTACGATTATTTGTTTTATTATTATTATTTCTCTTGGTTTGGTTGCCATTGTCTTCTTTGTTGGTTGGAATGTTGTCAAGTCGCAAGCAATATTGTTGTGTTGTCATCGTCTATTTCTCCATTGCTTTATCCGTATCTGTTCATATGGGTAGTGAATAGTACACAATATGTGTTCTATAGCAATTAATTTTAATCTAAAAAAGTATTAGTGTTTCGAGTGCTTCAGTCTACACATGTCTAACATTCCCGGATCAAATGATTAATTTGCCACTTTTCCCACACACACACACACACTCACATTCAAATAATATTTCCAAATATTTAAAATTTTCATTATACATACTTGTTTTATCCTCTCTAACTCACTCACTCCTATTCTATGTTGTTTTTGAAAAGATAAATTAATTTTTTTAAAATCTCTCATTTCAATGTACACAGAGAGGAGTGCCAGTGGTAAATCAGCTTATAGGTAGTGGTAGTACACGAAAGTCCCAGGAGAAAGAGAGAGAGAGAGAGAGAGAGAGAGAGAGAAATAAAAAATATGATAAAAAACTTAAATTGAAACAGATGTTAATGGGTGATGAGCATCGAGGAGAGCTCTTCTAGGAAGGAGAGGTGAAGAAACGTAAGAGAGGATTTTTGGATTTGTCGATCGTGTGCTTGTCAAACAATTTGTTTTACTTTACTTTATTTTGTTTTCTATCTCTCTGTCTTTTGCTTCAGCTTTCACCAAATAGACTTAGAATTACATTGGTGTATTATATTATCATTTTATTTAATACTAAAATAAAATTTAAAGTAATAACCTAGACTTGAAGCCAAAATGGGATACTTTCTTTTACCTTAATCTAAAAATAGGATTAATCTGGATTTTTTTGTCTATTGAACTTGGCTTTTAAGAAATCCTAATTTATTTATAATCACATTATGTCAAAGAAGATGTTTATTTAGATGTACATAAAATGTAACATTTTGCATTTTGCTTGTTCAAAGTATCACTTGGTCTTGTCAATATGACACTTTGCTGGTTTGTTCACTTGGTATCCCTCATATATAGTATAGAAACAGAAATAAATAAACAAAAAAAGAAAATCTATAGGAAACTTTGATTTGAATTCGATTTAGGATCTAGCTCGCCAGATGGCGTCACCGACTCGATCCGAATGAGGCCCAACTGCTATATATATGAGAGAGCACGTGCGAGTCTTGCGGTGCGCTTCAGGTGCGTTCCTCACCCTCTTCTCCTCAAATGCACTTGTGGGGCACTCATTTAAACTTTGTCTCCCTCTTTCATGCATACCAATAAAAAGAAGATACATTTTATTTTTATTATATTATTATATTTTTATTATATATAATTCAATATCTGTCATAATTCATTGGTGTGTGTAAGTTTGCAAATGGGCATCTCTACATGCACATGTATTCAAATTATTAAATTGAAATTTATTAAAATTGCACACACTCACTTTCCATCTCATTTTAATTTTTTTCTAAATTTGATGATTTAAGGTAGATTTATGGTAGAATGAATGGAAAAAAGTATAAAACTAATTGTGAAGTGGAGAGAAATAAGCTTCAAGTACAAATGATGATGGACAGTTTTGAGTCGCCAACGTGCTTCTGTGTGCATGTGAATGAGTGCGTTTCTTTAAAACTAAATTTGACTCAGGGTAAGAAACTTACAGAATACTCAATTTACCGATCTCAAGGGTGATTCTGGAAAATATAAATTGGCAAGACGAGTTTGGAGTGGAATTTGAATTGCAAACTGCGAGGGATGTCAAGCCAAGGTCCAGTGGGACTGTGGCCTACCACTGGCTATTGGCACGGGTGGCCACTTTGTGGTCTAACATGATTAAGTCAAGTGTATGTGTGTTGGTTGTGTCACAGTGGACTCACCTTAATGCGACCAAGCAGCAGTGCATCCATCTCGCTTTGTGGTGCAGGTGAACTGACGATATCTGCCGATGATTCTTCTGAACTCATTACAGCCAAACACTGGCGTTTTATAAAAATAGAAGACGTTGTCGTGGTCGTACCATGGTGTAAAGAGGAGCAAAGGAAACGTTCATCATTGGAACCGAAGAAGAGGAAGAAGAGAAAGAATATGAAAAGCGAGAAGTGGCAGTTGGGGTGTGAGTGTGTGAGTTTGGGGTGGAAGTGGCTAGACCAACGGCAGTCGGTTCGATCTGATTCGACCGGCTGATTAGCTTCAACTCTGCTCTCTCTCTCTCTCTCTCTTCATGTTTTGCTTCTCTAACTTGGTGTCTGTCTGGCTGTGTGTGAGTGTGTAGTAACAATTGGCCCACTGTCAAAGGGTTCAATCAGTCGAATCACAACATTATTATTTACAGTCCGCTGCCAGAGTGTGTGTGTGTGTGTGTGTGTGTTCCCGGGACACTCTTTCCAAAGGGGGAGGGAAGAGGAACTGGGCGCGTTGGGCAAACACTGGCCAAGACAATGCCGCCGGCCGGCCTCGGACCGACTGGCACACTTAGGGCGCGATTCACATCGTGGTCGTCATCTCACAGTGCCACACTCTGCAGCTGGTGCCGTTGATCGGGTGCCGAGCGAGCGATAGTGCAAATTGGATTGTGCCTTTTCAATTAAACATCGTCTCGCGTGATTCGCATCGAACAACGAACCAGTCACCAGTCAACGAAAATGGTGATGCTGATGGCGCCAATATTCCTCAGCTCAACTTGACTTGAAAGCGTCACTCACGACATCGCTCAATTGCCACCAATTAGAAATGTGCCATCATCATCACTCTCAGCCCGTTCATCAATTTGTCCGGGTAACCCTCTTTTCGCCTCAGCCACCTCGATCGCCTGTCAATGCTTCTCAATTTGTGATTACGCCTTATCAGAATAAAATTTAAATTTAAATTAAAGTTAGTTTAATATATCGAAGGAGGATATATCGAGATTGAGAAAAAAGCTTGAATACGATATAGAACAGCACAGCTGCATCATCTCAGCTCAGGGCTCGAGGGATCGCACAAGAATAAACGCAAGCTTTTGGTGCCTGTCACGGATGATTTGATTTGAATCAATGTTTATTTGATTTATATTCCCAAAAGTTGGCTTTGTTTTTTTTGCTTTCCTTGTTTTCTTTTTCTCTTTCACTCTTTCTTCCGTTCTTTCACAGTCTCTATTTCTCATTGTAGTTGGTTCTTCGTTTTACCCGGCTTAACTCCCTTGACGAGAATCAATTCGATTGCTAAATGTGTACGGCGAGTCATCCATGTTTATTTTGTTCTTCGACTACCAATAGAGCGTGGGAGGTAAAGTCGGTTTCTTTAGAGAAAGCAAAAGCAATAGCGGCAAGCTTTCGCGATTGGCTGCCAAGTGACGAGTGAATCAATGCCAATGCCAATATTCTAATGGATACAAATTGGATGGGACAAGTTCCATTAGCCGGGTGAGACGCGAGACGAGATCAAACCAACCAAGCTTGCCAATACATTGGGCGAGCCGATGGCCAGCATTTAATTGGCCTTAGCGCATCTCTCTCATTCCTCTCTCTCTCTCTCTCTCTCTCTCTCTCTCTCTCTCTCTCTCTCTCTCTCTCTCTCTCTCTCTCTCTCTCTCT